>VDFB02337389.1:0-48862 GCA_007258455.2 Sequoia sempervirens
TGTCTTTAAAGGCAATGTCCATGGCTCTTTGGAATGTGGCTCCAACATTAATCAAGCCAAAGGGTATCCTCCTGTAGGAAAAAGTGCCCCCCTTGGTGGTGAAAGCAGTCTTGTGCCTATCCTCATACTGCACCATGACTTGGTTGTATCCTGAATAGCCATCCAAGAAAGACATCATCTCGAGATCCATTGATAACTGGAGCACTTCATCCAGTGAGGGTACTGGATAATTATCTTTTTCTCAAGCTCTGTTTAGGTTCTTGAAATCTACACATAGCCTAATTTCACCATTTTTCTTTCACACTGGAACTAGGTTTGCAACCCAAGTAGAGTGTCTTACTAGAAATATTATTCTTGCAGATAATAGTTTCTGCACTTCCTTCTATATTATGGGTTCTAGTAAGCACGATGGGCCTTGCCTCCTGGCCTCAGTTATTTTTACTCCCAAATTGAGAGGGAGAAAAGGGTTGCGATTGATGGGCGGATAAGTCTCAAGTCTCATAACTCTAGGCTATCACATCCGGATATCTATGAAAAACACAATCTTTCTTCTCGAGCAGCTAATTTTACCAATAAAGATATTTTGGCATCATCCTGAGTTCCCATATTATATTTGTCACACTGTCCACTAATGGACTCTTTCCTGGTATCCTGTTCTTGCTCCCTGACCTTGTCCAGATCAAAGATCCTTTCTAATTGTACCATCCCTCTGGGAATTGTGTTGGTCTTCAGATTAATTACCCCTTCCAAGTCCATCTTTGCTTCTTGAAGCTTAGTTTCATCAATGATTTGAGAAGCAAAGACATCAATACTAGTAATGAAATCTAAGATATGCTTGTCATCTTCAAACACCTAGAAGTTGGTGACATTATCATATACTGAGGGTACTGGGGTCAGCTCCACAGTAAACTTCTTTAGTCCAGAAAGAGACAGAGGTTGCAATGTACTGGCTGCCTGGGCTAGGGAGTCAGCTGTCTGGTTCTTACTTCATGGAATCAACTAAATATTGAAGGAATCAAATCCTTCAATAAGATCCCATACCTATGCCTATAGTTATCATTCTCCTATCACATGTAAGGCAGTATTGTCTCATAATCTGCTTGACTACTAACTCAGAATCTCCAAAAACTTGCAAGATCTTAACCTTTTTCTTCAACGCCATTAACAGTCCATGCACCAAAGCCTCATATTCTGCTACATTATTCGTATAGTGAAATTGAAGTCTATGAGCAGCAAAAAATGTATTACCTCTTGGACTAATTAGCTCGAAACCTACCCCAGGTCCTTGCTTTGATTTGGACCCATCAAATCTTAGAGTCCAACAACCAGCAACTGCAGACTTCCTTGCTGTATCACTTGCACTATTGCTGCTAGATGGTATTTCAGAAGACATTACTCTTTTTCCTTTGGGATCCTCTTGGGAATTCTAGATATCAATTTTGACTGCTGGAGTGGGGTTGATACATTTCTATATTTGTTCCACTGCAGCCTGACATAAGCAACAGTCCAATTCTGAATGAGAGGCATTATGCACCCTGCACCAATTGGGCAAGAGTAGTTCTCCAAAGTTCATTCCTCTTCCCAACTGAACCTGGTCTTCAATGAACTTCTAAATAAGCTCCTAAAAATTATCTAGCAAACCAAACTGACTATCTTCCAGATCATCATCATTTTCAACTGGTTCGACCAGGACTTCAGTACTACTGGATTCTGCTGTAAGGTCAACAGGTGCTGTGTGGAACATAAGAACTTCCTCCACATCTGGCTCTTCAAGAGGGGCTGCGAGCATATAGTTACCCATACTTACTTCTGATATCAGAATTTTAGTAGAGGTTTTCTAATATTCTGTAATCATGTACTTCATTCTGGGTTCTCTTTCAATTCTAATTTGGTTTGGCACTCCCTTCCAGGGAAGCCACATATGGGAGTGATCAGTCGAGGCATATCCATTCAAAGTCCTGATAAAGTCTCTTCCCAGGATTAGGCCATAAGCGTTAGGTATGTCAGCCACCTGTATATTGATAACCTGCTGAATTCTAGGATCAGAAGCAATCTGCATATGAATCATATTTAACTCCCCTACAACATTGACTTCAGTCCTATCCAATTGTGTGACATTATTTTACGAGTCAACATGAGTAATACCCATAACTCTACATACACCGAAAGGCATAACATTGGTTGAAGCATTAGAATCCAACAAACAATTATGCAAATTCTTACCGAGTATTCAAATAGAAATCAAGAATGGAGGTGTGTCTGTTTTCCCTTGGAATAGAGTTAAGGGAGTATCTACTTGAGCAACTTGAGATTTGTCCTTCTCTTTCCTAGTATCTCCAGGGGGCATATGGACTTGATTATGAGTCTGATTTTGTCTTCCTACTGATTGAGAACTAGATGCTCTATTGACACTTTCGCTAACTGATTTATCTTGTGACATGGAACTTGCATTATAAGATCCTAAGACTGCATTCCTAATGGTTGGAACTCTTAATAACTCAAATGCAGATAGGCTTACCTTTAATTTTCTGAGTTCTTCAGCAACATATAGGGCCAATTGTTCCTCACTTAGATCAGCAGGGGTCTCCTTTGGGTATTCAGTCACTTTTTCCTTGTTTGCATCAACATTTCTTCCCTTTGGCACATCAGCATGCCCTGGATCTTGAGATAAATATTGCCTGGACACCTGAGGAAGTGATGGATTATTGCTAGCGTTAGGGTATGGAGGCGTGTTGAAATTGTTCGGTGGAATGGAAGTAGTGAAGGGGCCTCCAGCCTGTGGGTGTCTATGTGGCAATTCCCTCAAGTCATACTTCTTGACAGGTTTGTGGAAGGTCTGCACTTCTTCAACATAAGCCTCTTCTTCATCTTTGGGACCATTATCATTCACTAGAATCTCATCAAATAATTATCATTTCATCCCCATTGCATACCTGGTCTACCTCTTCCTCTAAGTGGTCAAATTTCTCTTTAGGTACATTCTCCTTACTTTGTGGAAAAGGATCATGATTCAGTACCAATACTGGTGAATTGTAAGGAGTAGATGGCACTATGTCCTGACTGCTTGCATTGTTCTCCACTTTATATTGAAAAATTGAGGCTTCCATTTGGAACTCTTGACAATCTAATTCAGAATGTTGACTCATTTTGTGGAGCCTACACCATCCTGATAAAGCAGCCTCAGCCAGATATACACCGCTAGGAGGCTTCTCTTGATTAACTGGCTAATTGACAGACTGATTGACAGGTTGATTAACTAGTTGATCCAGTGGGGTGGGGACTTCTCCATTGTTGGGCCCTGTGTTCCAAGTCTTGTTCTATCTTGATGGTTGCCTCCTATCAAACCCTTGTCCACCACCTTTCCCTCTGTCAAAGTTCTGGCCTGAGGATTTCCCTTTATCATAGTTCTATCTTCTGTCATTATTATACCCTCTGTCATTATTGTATCCCCTATATTTTTTATACCCTCTTTCATTGTTGTAACCTCTATCCTGGTTATATCCACTTTCATTATTGTATCCTCTTTCATGACGTTGCCCTCTATCAAAGTGTTGTCCTTGTGGATTTTCTCTGTTCTGATTGGACTACATATTTCTCTGAGCAACTTGCAACTGACTGTTCTGGTTCCTCAAGTAAGTCACCTCCATATTTAGCTTCTTTACTTGTTCAGACAATTCATCTAGTCTCTCCTTGTCAGGATTACTGTATGGAGGCTGATTCACATTATTCTGGGAATACCCTACTGCAGCATTGACATTCAGTGATTGGTTCAAAACTTCAAAATTCTGCAGGTATGGGGGATAGCTAGCCTGAGGCTGTATATGCAGAGGTTGATTCACATTTTTTTGAGGGTAACTAATTGTAGATGAAACTTGTCTCTCATAGGAGGTCCTGGGTGAGGGACCAGAGGCAACTGAGGTAGCAGATTCATAACAAGAGTATGGTTGGCAAGAGCCTGGTTGAGAGCTGGAACTTGTCCATGGTGAGAAATGGGTCCTAATGAGGGTAAAGGCCTGGACACATGTTGCCTTAAAGTAGTGCTAACTTTCACAGCCCTGCATATGCATCAAGTAGATTAGTAGGAGGGTTATTACTCCACTTCATAAAGGTAGTTGTCAGACTGTTAAGTCCCTCATTATAGACCTCTAAAGCAGTGGGCTCATCAACAAAATAGGGGGCCTATAGTTTGGTATAGGCATGATGAAACCCATTGTTGAAGGACCCTATAGGCTCATTGAACTCTCTCTTCACATTTGTGGACTGACGGTAAATCTCATTGGAATTAATGGGAATTCGAAACTTCTGCAAAAAGGCAGTCTCTAGCTCAATCCAATGTTTGATAGACCCAACAGGTAAATGATTGTACCAATAGAATGCATCTTCCCGCAATGAATAAGGAAAGAGTCTACAAGCTACATCCTCATGGTTTATCCCTCTATCTTTAAGGCCAGTCTGAAAGATCTTGATGTGTTCCTCAATGATTCTATTGGAATCATTGACATGGAATTTTGAACAAAAGTGTTCAGGGTTTAATATTGCAATTAGCGAAACTCAATGGAGATGGGTTGTTTGCTAGGAAAGCCATTGGTGGAGGTGGGGGTGGTAATGGTTGATTTATGACTGGCTGAGGTTGTAGAATGGGAATGTCCTCAGACTCAGACTCAGATGAACTTGATGAGGATGGGGATGATGGAGATGACGGAGGTGGATGGGATGATGATGATTCTCCCCTTCTGTTGGTCCTTCTAGACCTAGTAGGGTCTGGTAATTCCTAAAATTCCTCCTCTCCTGGAGCAGATCTGGTTCTTCTTCTAAATCTTTCAGAAGAGATGGCGTTCAAAAATCGATCCAGCTTGCTTATGCAGGCCCTCCTTCTAGCGCCAATCTGTTGATGATGTTTTCTGCACAACAACAACTTAGACAAGATATAATATCCTATCTCTCTTGAAAGGTAAATCTCTATCAGCAAGCCTCAAGAGATAACCCTAAGGTCTCTAATGTCAGGTCTTGACGATGCATAAACAACTCAGTGATAAATGTGAAAATGCTGGTAATCACAATGGGACCTTACTACAAGCAAAATACTGAATCTCAATTTATCAGATCTAACAATATAATGATACTTAAATCCTAAATTTAATCCAATAATCAAAGAAATAACAAAAGATAAGGGTTTCAAAGAGATTTATAAACTTAATATTACTCCTAAGATTAACAATGCAAATGACCAACACTCGAAATGGACCAATCCCTCAAAACTAATTTCTACTTGACCCATATGGATTTGCAATCTTATAGAAATAGTGCAATCTTCAATGTGTTAGGATTTTCAGATCAAGAACATTCATTCAAACAACCCTATTGTAATTGAAATGAATAAACCCCTCACAAATTGAACTACACAATGAATATAAAGGTCCAGCTAACTTTGCAAAGAAACCAATAATCGCTTGGTTGCTAAAGTATGGACCAGGATTGCTGCAACACTTCAAATATCAACCATAAACATCATTAAATCAAATCTAATCTAAATATTATCTCAAAGAAATTGCAGATAGAATAAGAACCATGCAAGATAAGAAGAACACAAGTATGGCACCAAATCACAATGTCATTACTAGCATCAAATTATCCATTGTAGCAACAATTCCAGCTTTTCATATAACATTTGTTTCTTGGAGAATGTTCACTTTAACTCTTTGCTCTACTTCTAATTTGCCTCTAACCACTTCATTTGGCTCATGTCTAAAACTTTAACCTTACAAAAGAGGCAAAATGCCATATTTATAGAACCCCCCAAAACATGTCGGCCTAGATAGGATTTTACAATAATAATTAGGCACAAGTTGGCCAAGAGAAATTCGAAATGAAATAAAATATGCATTAAATGCATGAACTTCATCCAGGTCGTCCTGGGATCTCCAACACAACTCAGACCAATGCATAGAAAAATAATAGGGAAGCACAAATATTGATGTAGCCAATCATTAACTACCTTCCCCTTTGTCTTTATTTCGATCCAGCATTTCATGAACTTTCAAAAGCACCCTATCCAAGTCAGCCATAGGTGGTAAAGGAAAAACTCTAAGTCGCCTTTCAATTGATGCAATTTCTTGCTTGGATTGTTTCACCGACTTATCCCAATTCACCTTATATGTTAGGTACTTGTCAATGACATCAATGTAGGTGCCGCATCATCTAACTGGTGCTCAGAAACAGAATCATCATTAATTGGAGCATAAACATCATGCCACCACTTCCTCAACTGTTCCAAACTCAAATACTTAGGGAAAATCTTCCTTGTTCCTGTCATAATCTTAAAGAAAGCAATGGATCCATTATACAGACTACCTAGGGTACAATCAATCTGCCTCCTCTGTTTGTAAATCTTCTTCAGAACCTTTTTCCTGATTTGCAATGCTTCAAACCACTCCCAAGGTTCAGTAGCTCCGGAGGAAGGGAGAATTTTATCACTTATTAGCTTATCTTTGGTGTACTCCATGATAGTTTTGGTTTTCTATAGCAGGAGATTTGTATCGTCTTTGTCTTGAGCTAATACCTCCTTCAACCAATCAACCGCCCTCACAACATCCTTCCCTATTGAAAAAATATCCTTAATAGCCTCATTTCCTTTGGTTCTTACCCCTTGCAGCCAATTTGTAGTGGCAAGAGTGGAAGCCTTCATCTTTTCCAGTTCGGTGATAGTTTCTTGAGGTAAGGGATTCACAGCAGAAACTGAGGGGTTAATAGATTGCAAGGGCTTCATTAGATCCTCCAAGCATTTCCTGAGATTCTAATTTTCCTTTTTTAGCTCCTGCTTAGTCTTTATTTCCTTCCTCAATTTTCCCAAGATGACTGCACTAGAACCCTGATAATCTTCAATATCCTGCTCGACAGAAGTAGGCCCTAAATTGAAAGTCTGCACATTATAGTCTTTTGTAGATACCTCATCTCTATTCTTATCCGAAGCAGGAGTTGCAATGTGGACAACTCTGTTACTCGCCTCATCTCTTTCAATATTTGAGACCACCCTAGCCTTCTTTTTACCTTTATCCTTTCCAATCTTGGCCAATGTACCCACCTAATTCGTGGAGTATCTTCCACAACAAATTGGTTTTCTCTAATCCTCTTTCTAACCACTGAATAGTGGATTCAAATTGTATCGCTTTGTTTCTCCTCTTCCCCATGGCCCTTATGTGTTTCACTCCAAACCCTATTTCAGAGTCCTATCCGTCTGCCTCCCTTCTCCCGCAAGATGTTCTCCAGTTCAAATGATGGAATCTATCTCGCTTCTCCTGAGGTGATCTAACACCTCTTCGGTTCCAATAGTGACCTCGCATACTAAATCCATGGAGACTGACACTTTCTTCAACTCTACTCGCATCATAGGCCACCCCTCATGAAATTTTTCCTTCCAAAGATCCTGGATGATCTCTCAACTCTTTGACTACACTAGGTTCACTTTGAGCTCATGGGCAAAGGAATCATCATGCCACCTCATGAGAAATTACAACCCTGAGAAGGTCCGGGCTTAGGCACACTATCTCCAGGGAGAAGGAGTCCCAGACCTCCTGTATACACCGCGTCTCTGAACTTATATTTACCAATCGTAAGCTTCTTCCTTCCTACCTTGAGCTTGCCTTCCGTGACAGCCTTATGACTCTTCCTTTGGGAACAGAACAACCCGTGACCTTGCTTTCGCCTCCGTCTCAAACTTTAGTCTTTGGACCTTTTCAGCAATTGCCTTCTCAAATTTTTCGGCTTCTTGGATTCTCCTCTTGAACACCTTTTATCTTGATCTTAAAAGGAGAATCCAACTTGCCTTTTCCCTTAGGATCCTGCTCAGTTGACTCTTTAGAAGTGGAGTGAGGGTCCAAATATCCCATCAGCTCATAGGTGCATTGTATACCTTCATTCTCCAACTCCCACAGTTTATGCCTTAGCCACATTCTAGTGAACTTGGTGACTGGATCCATCAATTGTTTTAGTTCTGTCTTTTCTTCCTCTCACCAATCCACATCACCAATCAGCCTGTCCTTCACTGCTTCATAAGCATGGCCCTGAATCAAGTCCCCATCATCCTCAAGCTGATCAAGAACTGCCTTCACATTATACAGTCAGACTGATTCAACTAGCAATCGAGAAAAATTCTTCTTCTTGACCTCATATTCATCACTACAATTGGCCCAGTAGTCTTCCAAATCAACCTTATGGCTATACTCTCTACTGGCCTTCTTTTGGGCTTCACCTGTAATGTCAAATCTATAAGCCAAGAGTACTCATCTCCTCCTCTAAAGCTTGGGTAGAAATAATGGAAGGACATGCCTCTCTAGTGCCAATCCTCAAGGGGAAGTCTCCACCAAAACCAATCTTATGCTTGTCCCTCTTAACAATGGCATCAAAGTCACATATCTGTCTAGTGACTTCCAGAAGTATGATATGATCAGCGGGATATCTTGGAAGTCTGTATGGACAACCATCAATCTGGATGTATGGGAAGGTTGGGAATTGAATAAACCAAGCACCATATTTCTTGATGAGTTGTTTTTCTTGGTTCGAAATTCTTACATGCTCTGCTCCCTGAAGCAATCTAGTGATATGCATGGTAAATGCATCATTCACCCTCTTGTAACTCGAACTTCCCAAATGCAACTGAGGTTAGACCTCATAGATAATATCCTATCCAAAGGTGCCCCTGGTACTCAATCCCTTGTATGGATGAAACCTTGCAAGAGCATAGACCAAGTATGAGGTCATTGTGAAGGTCTTCATTTGCAACACATTAGACAACTGCTCATGGATCACTCTGCTTATGACACCTGCCCAATGGTAGTTAGTCTTCTCCTGTTCCATCCTCACAATCACATGGCACATCCAACTCTCAAACATTCTAGCATTCTTCAATCCAACCACCCTGCTAAGAGTGATGGCACTTCAATATTCCTTCTTGAATGGCCCCTAATAGCCATTTAGGGCAGCCTTTAGAATAATTATAATTAGCTCTCCAGCCCAAAGAAATTTGATAACCTGTTGAGATTTAATAGTCTGTTCATCATAGTACTCTTGAGCTTCCTTCATGTTGAATGCCACCACATGAGATCTATCTGGCATATCAAAAGTATGAGCAATGGAAATAGGGTTGAGATTCACCACAATCCTCCCTTGAGGACCAATTATTCTCTGTGTATCACTGTCATAGTGTCTAGCACACTCAAGGACCAACTCATAACACTGCACCATGGAAGGGAAACTAGCTACATGCGCCAACCCTGACTCTAACATCCTCTTAGCCACCAGAGGAAGATTCTGTGTCACCATTCTACCTTTGAACTCCTCATATTCCCATAGCCCAACATTGGTATTAGTTACCTCTGACCAGACATAAGTGATTTTACTCTCCGAGAATCCTCGCTCTTGATGTCCACTAATCTTTTCTGCTTAGACATTGAAGACCCAGTCACTACCTTGCTAGACTCAGCCTGCATCCAACAAAGAGAACATAGTAAAAACCGAAGGAAGCCAAAGTTAAGGCGTCGAAATCACCATTAAAATGAATCCCATACAATCAAGGTGTTATTAAATCTCATACAAAATGATCATAATGAAATTCGGGTTTCAGGATCATCCGCAGAATCCAAGCTAGGAGGAACTCTGGGAAATTCCGAGGCAAACGAATTCCAACAAAATAATCATGAAAATACCAATTAGCAATTAACTCTGATCATTATTAATCAATAAACAACATGTGAGATCTAAAGATAGCATGAATTAATCATAAAATGTACCGTAACTCATTAATACATCATGCTATTCCATATTCCGTGATATTTCATTAGATATCTGGAAAATTTGGGTGAGACAGATTTCCGTGAAGGAGAAGGCACTTTGCAAGTCCGAAAAAATAGGGAGCAGAGGACTTCGGGAAAATTCGTAGTCCACGAAAATCCGCGGATAAGGTAAAACTCCGAAAGTATGCAGATTCTGGGAAATCGAAGGAGGTTGGGAAAATCCACCAGAGCTGAAAAATCAGCCAGAGACAAAAAATCTCGGACTAAGGACGAAACCCGAACTGCGACACCAAATCATGATTTCGCCTAGATTGATGGATCGATTATGAATTTTCAAGAACCTAGGCCCGAGACAAGTTTGGTATGGGTCCTTCATATATTTTCTTAGAATTCTAGGCCAATTGGGAGGCAAATTAGGGTTAAATGGTGATGCCCTAAGTCCAACCCTACAAATCCACCATTAACGCACAGGCAAGCTAAGTTCAATGAATCACTTCAACCACTAATTCCTTACTAGGGGGGGAGAAGCACGACTCTCAAGCAAGACTCCCTGGAAGGCAAAGAAACAAACGAGCTTGGAAATTACTTGGGAGACCATAAATCAGACAATGCTATACAACCCTAGTCATGAAATGATCAAACATTCAAGAATTTGAACCCCAAAAAGCTCTTTAACATCAAAGCATTATCCACAATCATCAATTAAAAGCAAGGCAATTGAATACATACCATTGTGAAGTGGAAATCGATCTCAGAAACAAAAAATGTGAATTTAATGGCGTCCACAAAGAACATCGGCAGGAATGCACTAGAAATCACCACTTAAATCGACCAATTCAAACTCAACGCCTCAAATCCAATAAAACACTCGCAAGAATGCACTCCGCAACTCAAACGATGGAAAAAAATAAGCATAATAGTGCAAAAGACCTCGAAAATTAGTTAATTACATCATTCAAAGCTCGTACGAAAACATTAATGCCGTCGACAAGATAGCCAGGAAAAAAACCAGGAACCTGACGACATGACAAAATCTGAAAAAATCCGGACCACACTGAATTCCGCGAAGACTGAAAATCTCTGAACCACAGTGTTCAACCGGAGTCCGAGCAGGATCCGGGAAAATCCGGCTAGGGTGGAAAGACTTGAACTTCAGTGAAAACCCGAACTTAGCTCAAAAAAAAAGATCTTCAATGAATAACTTAGGGGGATCACTTAGGAAATCAAAATAAACATTTTACCACATGCCAAAGTAAGATAAAACCTGAAAATGAAAGGGCCAAGACACCAAAACCAAAGCGAAAGAGGGTCCCTGCTTTTAGCGGGGCGTGCGTGCGAAAACTGCACAACAAAACTGTAATTAGTCCCATCAAACCTAGGACTATTCCATCATGTCCCATATTGGATCTTTTCCTCAAGCAGTTAAACTTAACCAAAGGAACTTGGATCTAATACTAATTTTTAAACACACCCAGAGACTGAGAGGGGGGTAAATCAATCTACTCAAAACTTAAACTCTTTAGTAATTTAAACTTCTTTGACAAATCAACAACTAAGAAAGATATAGTAGTTAGGTCAAAAACTCACAACAATGAAAGATATAGAAATTCAATCCTTAACAATATCACCAACAGTATGAAATGAAACACATAACACACACACATAAGATGGCACTAGATTTACGTGGAAATCCTAATGAGGGAAAAACCATGGTGAGAGTTAACTCACAATATAGATGCTCACTACAAAACTACAATTAAGCTCACTTCCAAGGAATTGCAAGAACCGAAGCACATACAACTTCAGGGGAAAGATAAAAGGGAATTGATGAGATTCACTATCCAAGAGTAGGATATAGAAATTTATAAAAAAAGATACAAATCTTGTCAACATAACACTTTGTTGAATGAGACAATTAAGCAAATATGATATTTCTTTCACACACTTTTTTCTCCGACCTTGTTGGATATTCAATACATTGTTCAAACACATACTTCCACACTTGTTCCTCTTGAATTTATCCCTTCATTTGAAAATATCTTGCATTTATATCCTTTGCAACATTTCATATCTTCAATTAGGTCAACTAGAAAGAAGATAAATAATAAATTTAACAAGTTGGCCACAAGAAAATTTTGTGATCCTATCTTGAGGATAGAGAGGACCAAAAAAATCTTATTACATGTTTCAATATGATGGAAAAAACAATTCACACGCTAGCGCACACCATCTCAGGGACTAGCAACAAGGAAATGTGTAGATAAAATGTAAAGCACATAACCAGTCGGCTCAAAAAAAAATTCCCCTTGAATTAACTTAATTTGGTCCCCAATAAGGTAGGTCAAGACCCAAATCTATCATAACATAACTTCATATGTTGGTGCAAACCCTTAAGTATTAAGCACAAGCTATAAGAGAAGCCCTATCAACCAAATATCCACAAATAACCTAGAAATCCAACTCAACACAATGCTCGACACCAAAGAGATAAAAAATTAATGTGTGAATCACAAAGTTATGTTCCTTGAACATACAACACTTCCAGATACATCTTTCAAATAGTCATGCTACCAACAGTCATCAAAAACCAAATAGGAATATAAAACTTCATTCCAAAAAAATAGAAAGCATAAAAATGAGATGTAACATTAATAGATAACCTTGCAGACCACTTCAACACATGAAATTGGAATTGAGACACTACATAGACATTGAGAGCAAATTCACCAAGTTGCAAGAGTAGAGAAATAAATGCGAAGAAATGTAGAGAATTTTTTGGACTAGTCTAGACCACCAACAACATTGCCAACCTTGTATTATTAACATGGACCTCTTTGGTAACACTAGTGACCTAGAAAGATAGGAGTGCAACATCCACAAAAAAATAACCTTGAATATTAAACTACAAGAACATATCTTCAATAGTGGAGGAATGCAAAGAATTCTCTCAAGTAGTCTTTAACATAACTTCCTGAACTAGAAGAACACAATCAACTTGCAGAGGCAAAAACTTCCTTTCAAAAACATATAATTCTCCATAAATAATAGGAGAGAGCACTCAACATATAGTAGACCATCAACAACATATCTCCACCATCATATTCTGATCCTCATATTAATGCTTCTAATCCTCATCTTACTCTATCATCATTAAATCAACTTTGTTGACAACAACTATACTCTATTATTCTTTCATTAATACTAGATAAGGCATGACATACAACCATGAACTTCAACAACTCTACCATAATTAATCATCAAATAAGGCATGACATCCAATCATGAACTTCATAAACTCTACCATATAATGATGACATCTATAAACAATTCACCAATCACATCAATAAAAATCAACAATTAGTGTTGACATCAATGAAAAAACTACCAACAATCTCCCAACATATGTAACAATCTTCACCAAATGTAGATTTATGGATCCTTTAGATTCACACTCAACTTCATCATAGGATTTGATGGTAATATTCATTTGAGGATTAAAAACATTATCAGAATATCTCAATTATTTTATTAGATTCAAGCTACAAAGATTAAGTCTTGATCCACCATCTACTAGGACACATTTAATTATGGTTTTATAGATGTTGACTTGATGATAGAGGGGATTGTAGTGAGATGGATCGATGGAAGGAAAATCCTTAGTGGTGAGTGTGAGTGATTTTGGGGAAGATAAGTTCCCTATCATGACTTTAAATTGAGAAATATTAATAGAATTAGGGACATAATATTCATGGATGGACCTTTTGAGAATCTCTTTATGGACGAGGGATGTTCTGAGTAGCTCAAGAAAATATATTTGTGCTAGAGTTTTACCTAAGAGTTTGAGGATGATATATTGGTTTATAGATAAGGAGGATGAGGCTCCTTGGATTGTGACTCATCCACGACGGGTAGTGACAATCTAATTAGGTATTGTGATGGTTATAGTGGCTACTTATGGAGGACTTTATTCAATGTGACTAATGATTAAATCATATGAGATATTATTGTTTTAGATATAGGGAGTTTCATTATAAGTTGCAAAACTTTTACCATCATTATTTTGAGGAAAGGGTTGCTTATATATACCCAGTTGTTTGTTATGTGACTTTTGGCCTTCAATGGTGATTTCTCCTTAATTAGTGAGATCTTTGATTATGTTCTTAAGTTTGAATATTTGATTTATGTCCATGGACTCAATGATAGTCACAAAAGTCACAATCTTTATACCAAGAGGGTTTAGGCACATCTGGACCAAGGGTTTTGACAGATGGAAATTGGATCATGTTGGCTTGGACTATCTTTGGAGGAGAGTTTTGATAGGTTCACCCAAGAGAGTGTATTATCATCAAGCATATATTTTTTGTTGACATTTAGGTATATCCAAATTGTGTTGGGGAGTTAATATTTTTTTGAGATGAGGATGGTGGAGATATTTGAATATTTTAAACATGTTTAGAATTGATCACACCATCATTAACTATATTCTTGTTTTTGTTCCAAAATTTGGATTTGTCACTAGACTGATTGTTATCTACACTATCTTTATAGATCTTAACATTTTTACATGGAAAATACTTTTTCTATTATTTCATCAAAGGAGCAAAATTTTTATTTGTAAATGAAAGCCCATTTTAGAATTTAGGTTTTGGACAAAAAATATTATGAGTTATTTTTTGGGTATGGGCCATGCAAAGAGACTAGCAAGATATGACCATATTTGTAAGAAAGAGGAAAATATTTCACCATTTTTTTGTGTTACAAAGGTCTATCATGGTTATGTCATGTTAAATTTTGTAAGAGAAATGTGTGATTGATTTTGTGGCTACTTAGAAAATGTAGTGATTATCCCATGAGGGAGGTGTGTGAACCAATAAAGGAATTGAACACCCAAGCTTCTAGGGAATAGTCTCAAGATGTATGCATCAAGATAAGAGACCTATTGGAAAGCAATGTAGAATTATTTAAGGTGCTGCCTAAGATCTCCCTTTCCTTTGTATTTATTGAATTTAGACATCTCAAAATTTTGAGGAAAGGCGATCATGGTGATAGATTTGTCAAAATGATAAGGAAATAGCTCTTGGAATGTGTAAGTTTTCTTTCGATGTCCTATTTGAAGTCCCTTAAGGGGTTCCTTGATTTGTTGAATATATTGTGCCAAATAAATTGTAAGATTGAGGGGGGTGGCTGATAGTTGGAAATGGGAGGTTGTGAGGATGATACGTGTTGGTTTTAATGAGAGGATAAAATGAGATTAGAAGTTTGGAAGTTTTGATAAGTGAATGAAGGGTGGTTGTATGTTTGGAATGTTTATGAAATAAGATTGGAAGTTTTAAGGGGGTATGTTGTGTTGAATGAGATATATTGAGATTTCAAGAGAAGGGATGGAAGCTTGAGGTTGTGGGATATGTGTAGAATTTTTTTGGGTGTTGTTGGTTCCCAAATCTATAGATTTTCAAACCCTAAAAGTATTCCAAGCTTTATGATCAGGCCTAACAAGTGACCTGGCTAACACAATGAAATAACCAAGATGGTTATGATTCCCTACTCTTTAGGCTATGTTATGCCTAGGTGGGTGCACCCTTATTCACCAATGAATGCTTTTTCTCTGAACTGATTGGTGATGATCAAGTAGATTGAAACCTTTTGCAAATTTGGAGAATTTTTGTGATCAACAATTTTTTCAATTAAATCATCCTCATATGATCATAATTTTCAATTAAATCATCTTCTATCAATCTATTTCAGACCGACATTAGGGTTTCGAATATAAAGTATAAAGCTAATTGCTACTCCTACTCCTACAACTTAAAACTAAGATGTATAGGATTTTTTTTTATAAAATATTGTATTGGGGTGGAGGTGATTAGTGCCTTTCTTTCACTAGGTAACAGAGTCATGATATGGAATGATATGTGTCTTCCTTCTGATTGCAACTCGATTTTTATTGGCACTTTTAGGTATTTATGACTTGCATAAATGTGCTAGGGAGTCGATCACCAAGCTCTTCTTATTAATCCAAATGAGTTTAATTCTTCCTTGAAGAAACCAATTAGACAAACCTCACAAAAAAGTGAATTTTCTTTGGTAAAACAAACATACACTTGATAGATTGAATTAAATAATAAGGAACATCCATTTGGAGACAAGATAATCATTATTTAATACATTCAAAAAATAATTGAAAACCAAAATTCAGTCACCAAGTTATAGCTTCATCTCCATTACTTTGTTTCAAAAGGTTTTTACATTATATGGCCCTTCTCCAAAATTTTTCCCTTATCTCCCTTTCTTATCACACTCTTGGTTTCCCTCTTATAGTTTGATGGGGGAAGTAACAAGCTTCAGACCGTTACAATTTTCAAAACAAATTTTCAGTTAGCCCCCCAGATATACAAATTAAACAAGTATTAATTATAATTTATTTGTCCATGATTTACATAAATACAATTAACTTTAAGAAAAATCATAAAGATAATAATATTTTAACACTAAAGACCCCAAGCACTTGTAGTACATCTAAACTCTGTTAATAGCCATGAGGCACCCATGATCATCCAATCTGGCAAGGTCCCCTCTTCATGATGATAAAACTAAGGCCTAGTTCTTCACAACATTCTAGACACTAGAGTTCTTCTTTAGGGGGAGCCAAGTATTTTTGCTCCCATCAGAAAACTATGTAGTTATTGTGCCATTTGAACTCCTGAATTTGTGTTATGTTTGCCAAGTGAATTTTCCATTTGCTGTCTAATAACCCTTTGGATTCCATGATGAACTTATGATAACCTAAATCCAATGCGATCATCTCATCTAGGATCAATTTGAAGCTCTGAATATTTACCTACTGCTCCTTCTGTAAATGAGTAAGGAAATTTGGAACTATTTGATTAAACTCCCTTTTCCAATAATTAAAACTATTAAGATCATTGTCCCCCATAACTTCTGGCACAAACTAGTTTTTAAATGTATGGAAAGACTCTATTCTTGCTTTGATTTTATGATCTTCCCTAGATATATATTGGAATTCATCCATGACCATCTTGACCATTCTTTTGGTAGGCTTCATGGACGCAGGGGCATCCACACTTCTTTGTAGCACCTTGCATAATGTTATCAAGGTATGATGGATGGGTTGCCACTTTTTAAACAAGGGATCTAGGATTGGTACATGAGGTTTCAGTTGTTCCAATGCTTGAGACAAGGAAATATAACACTCATGCATTCTTTCTATCTTATCCATAACCAACTTGACCTTGTGTTCCAAAATCCTTTCCAATGTACTAAGGATCTAACCTTTCACCCTTTCTTTTGTGTCCTCATTTGATCTCTTTAGGTTTTCTCTCTCTTGCTCCAAACCTTGTTTAAGTGCATTTACCTGATCCATAGGAACTGTGTTTTCACCAAGTGCTTGAGAGGTGGAGGGATGATACATCACAATATCCTTTCCACGAGAGTATTCAACCTTATCAAACTGCTACTTGAGTCTCACATTTTCCATAAACAATTTGTTTGATTCCTTATTTAGGTCAATCTGGGCCCTTTCATATTTTGTCAACCTGAGTTCCATTCTTTTGACAACATCCCGAGTAAACATAGAAAAGTACATTTTCATTGTGTTTGCTTCTAATGCTGAGGTGTCTTTGAGTGTTTTGACCATTTCCATCCCCCTCATTTCTCGCACTACATCTAATAGCCTTGTCTTTTCTGCATTCTTTTTTTTTTCCTAGAGAGTCAGGGTTTCAATCTTGGGGTTGTACCTTGTGCCACTCATGCCTTCCTTTGAGTAAAACTTTGTAACTAGCATGGAGTCCTCCTGATTCCTAACTTGGTCAAGTAAAAATAATTTCTTTAGTTCTACCCTTGGAATGAGTAACATTTTGCTTTTCAGTATCATATCCCTAGCCTCCTAGGGTCTAACATTAACCTCATCTATTCATAGCTCTTTGAAGATGTGAGCTACAATTTGGTCATGTTGGGATTCATTAGTCCCCATCTTATTGATCTTAATCCTCTCTTTAAATTCCTTCATCTTTATTTTGACCCAAAATTCCTTAAACTCAAGGGTCTTTACAAAATCACCATCTTCTACAAACCTCAGAGAGGTTATCACCCTTTCATCTTCATGTAGTTCAAATTCTCTCTGTGCTTCCATGTCTAACCGTACATCGGGCTAGTGAGATTTAGTTTCATATTCAAAAAGTGGCTAGTTGACTTTAGCATCATCCTTCATGTGTCTCAACACACTAGCCACTTCTTCAGTGTCCCCTATTTCTTTTGATAATTCATAGAACACTAAGGGAGTTATGTCCTCAAATTTTTTCCTTTTGGACCTTGACTATTCCGGTGGTGACATTGGAGAATAGTTCTGCACTAATACTATATCAGGGGGATATTCAAGGATCTCAATTTCCCTTGACTTCCTAATAGACAACTTGGTAGTTTTTGCTGGCTGGCTCTCAATTACCCTTTCTGTTTCATCATATAAATTTTTAAAATTATCAAACATTAAATCAATTCTCCTAAGAGATTTGGCCTCTTCTACAAAGAACCTCAAGAAGTCAAGATCTTCCTTTTATTTTCTTCCTCCACTTTCATTAGGATGTCCCATTTCCTTCTTCTTTGGAACACTTCCTAAGGAGTGACATAATTTATTATTATATCCTCCTCATAATCCACTTCATGAGTGATTCCTGTTTTTGTGAGAATAGTCTGCCTCACATGATTCATGTGTCCTTCATGGTCAAAGAACCTTTCCCTTTTGGACTCCAATGAAAACTTAATTTTTAAATATTTTTGTAACTCCTCTAGAGTATCAACACCAACAGTGACCCCCACACAATTAAATCAGAAAAATGCCCTTCTTTCTCAAGCAGTCCTTTCTCTCCATCCAGCACATCTACCGCCAAGAATTCCAAGAAAGCCTATTTGAAGAGAAACAAATTTTAAAAAGACATGTGCTTTGAGGCAACTGGTACCTCATCATAGTATGGTACTCCTCTCTAGAGTATCACCACCTCAATGAAACTCCTCTAGAGTATCAGAGTATCAACACCAATGGAAAGATCTCCACACACAATTAAATTAGGAAAAAATGTGCCCTTCTTCTGCTTCTTCATGAAATCCTTCTCCATCCATAATATCTGCCACATAAATTCCAAGATGTCGATTTGAAGAGAAACAAATTTTGGCAAGATATGTGGGGCTTGAGGGCATCCATAAATTCTCATCATAGTATGGTCTGGTAAGAAAAACCAGTCACCAAAATTGTATGTGTGTCCTTGTTCTAGTCTCATTGCCATGGGTCTCAGTAATTCTCTTATTTCAAGGAGTAACCTTGGTGAAGTACAACCAAGTACTGCCATAATTTTAATCATAAATTCTTGATGAAAAATAACATAATCATTGTTTCTGCATTTACTATCCCAAATGTAGCACCAATGTTGCACAAGCATCATGTTGCCTTGTTTATCAAACGTTCCTAAATTCATCCTTTGGGTCCATTTGTTTCTATTTTGATATAAAATTAAATGAAAAAACAAGGAGTAGTTCCTAAAAGTGATAGGATCTCTATTTTCTTTTACTTGCAAGAGTCCTTCATGTAACCCCTTCTCAATTATTGAGGCAAAGTCAAATTCAATGTTCACTTCTGGGTCCTGGATTCTCATCGCCATCATCATGGGCTGCCATGTATTTTTTCCTGAGAATCTATCCCAAGTACTTGACACAAAGCAAGATGTTTCCTCTTAAAGTATACTTGAAAGTCACCCACTACAAAGGGCACACTGCAAGAAGGGGAAATGGGTATTCTCCTGTTGTTGTCACCCTTCTTCATGTACATTGGGAGTTCGTCACTTCTATAGGTTTTTCTCAATCTATTGTAATCCTCTTCACTCTTTTGTAGGTCAACCTTGGTGAGGGCTTGTTTGTTCAACATAAAAAACTCCACTATTGCTGATTTCGTTAGTAATACTAGTAGAAAACCATTGGGCATTCTCATAGTTCTCATGGCTGGGTGATAGAATTGTGCCAATAATCTAATAAATTCAACATCTACAAAGACATTGGGGACAACTAACTTGACTAAGTCTAAAGTCTAGGGGTTTGAAACTAGGATTTTTGTATCTCTTTTATCATAGAAGTACCAGAATAAATCCCACCTTGAGATAGGAATTATTGCATCTTTGCACCCATGGGATTCGTCTCTAATACCTTCTTATAGCCCTTGTCTATTGATTTTGGAAATATGTCTAGAATGGACTGTTGAAGTGGTATTTTCTTTACTTTGGAAGTTAAAGGTTCTCCTTTCTTACTTACAGACTCATTTTTCTTAGGCATTGTACGATTTAAGCTCTATCTAGGGTTTTAAATTATTCAATTCCCAAAGCTAATTGAAATCAATAATTGAAAACACTTAATGAATTTCGACAAGAGAGAAGTATGGATGCACTTACCCGTCTACACCACAGTTGTAGAGTTCACACCAACTTCACAATCGATTATTCTCCACACACTTCAAGCTACTATAAATGATTTAGGTGATACTTGATTCAACATAAATGGATTTCTGAGCTCCATCACTTCATCATCAATACAAGATCATACAAGATCATGTAAAAAATTTGCAGTTATTGCTCACGTATGCAAATTTTAAATATGCACGTTTGATATAAGAAAATCACGTGGCTCAAAGTCATTTCAGTTAACTAATTATGATTTCATCATAAATGTGGCATCAATTTATACCACAGTCCTACTGTAATAAGTTAAGACCTCTGCGAGGTGGTAGGTTTGTATTCATTCTATTTCATTTCATCTCGGTGTACCACATGCCACCTTTGACATCATGATATGTTCATTGTGGGGATGTAGGTTGCGTTACAACTGCTACTTTTTACTACCATCTTGTGTATACTCTTATGGACCATCGTGGTAGTGTGGTGAACACATGCACTGTGTCTTACATCCTGCAAGCCTGCTGCACCTTATTAATGAGGATTACACACCCCCACGGGGGTGTGGTATTTGATCTTTAGGCTTATCTTGATAAAAGTATAAGGGTGTAGCATGAGACAATGATCTAATGAAAATATTTACATAGTTTTTTGATGAATAATAAGGGGATTTGAGGTTCTTTTAACAGATTCTATGGTTTTAGTCTTATCAATGGAGGTATAATTATGCAATTTTTTTCAGTTCCAACATGTGCTTTATAGGATTTAGATGTGCAAGTGTGATGTGGGATTGATGGTTTGAGAAGAAATAGAAGGATTAAAATAATATGGGAAATATGTGGGATCATTATGATTATAAGAAGATGGAATATGTGTTGTATTATGATGAATATAAATTAGAGGTGTGGATGGAGCTTGTTGGGTGATTTGGGAGATATCAAGGTCATGGGGTAATTTGACACCTTTCTTAGCTAGTATAAGGATGTATTAATTTGGATGTTTCTTGTTATATCAATGCATTAAGTCCATGTCTTGTGTGTCTTATGAAAATTATTCCAAGGTGGGTGAGTATTGGTCATTTGAATCTTGATCATATTCATGTATGATGTGGGATGTACATGGAAATGTATTCCATGGGGATTTGATGGACCACTTACTCGAAAAACATGTCATTGGATGATCATTTTGGGAACTCCTGGGAGGCCATGATGTGTTTTGTATCTTGTGACCCTATGATAGCATCCAAGAAAGAGACCTAGGAATTATGGGATGGATGAGAGAGATTAATGATGATATGATAAAGATGATGAAGGATAGACCTTGGATATGAAGATATGGATTGAAATGATTGGATTGAGATGGATGATGATGGATAAAAAGAGGATAATGATGGATGGAAAAAAGATAATGATATATTAAAATGATGAAGTTAGATAGAAAGGGGATAATGATGGATGGAAAGGAGATAATTATGGATTGAAAGGGGATAATGATGGATTGAAAGGATGATGATGAGAGATACTACTTGGCCATACTATGGAGAATAAAAAGATGTGAAGGATAAAAATTGTAAACATTATGGATAACTAAGAGGTGTGGAATGATACAAGAACAAAACTGTTGTAAGTAAATCTAGATCCTTGATAGATGGAGACGATTTTCTTACTTAGGGTTTATAGTTATCTAAGAAAGGATTGGATGGGGGTTTTGATAGATAACTTGGGGGATCCAAGCTCAAAATATAGGGAAACCAAAATAATAAAGGCTAGATCAATACACTACTTGAGATAGAAAAGTTCTCAATCAATATCAATCTAGTGGATACAAAGGGATCATGATCTAGATTAGAATCTTAACAAGATTTATTTTTTTAGGATGTGAATATGGATAAATATTTAATGATGAGATAGATCAATGATAAAAGATGATGAATAGGGAGAGAAGATAGGTAGATTATGATATATGATGGATTGGAAAGATAAAATAGGTCAATGATGAAAGCAATGATGATAGAGAATGATAATGGTGAAATGATGAAAAAGATTGGATGGTTTTTAATTGGTCCAAGGTTTAAGGATGATTATAGTGATGTTTATGTTATGACAATAGATGAAAATGATGAGATAAGGGAGAGATGGGGATTTTTGGATGGATTGGATGAAAATGGTTGATGTTTTGGGTGAAATGATTAGCTGAGATAGGTCTCCCAAGTTTGGTTCAGGTTTGCAAAGTTCAAACTCTTATATTAAAGGTATAAAGTGGTAAAACGATGTTGATATTGCATACACACAACTTTATGACATAGAGACACACATCTATGATATAGAGACACATTTTTATGAAATAGAGACACAATTTCATAGAAATTGTGCACAAGTGCCTTAGGATGATGCACATGTGCTTGGGGATGAAACAAAAATATTGAATGATAGTTTGGGATGATTTTTGATGACTTTTGAAAGAGATAATTAAACACAAAGATATAATGGTAGAATTGACTCTCAAGGTGAAAAGGATAAATGGCTTCACTGGTTTTGCACATGAAAACATTCTAAGCATGATAAAACAATCCTAGAATTAATCAAGTAGGTGTACATACTTAACATGGGACCACCAGCTAAAAGGTAATACCTCAAGATTGGTGTGAAATGTCTCTCTTTCAAGATCTGGTAGCTAGAGATATAGTGAAAAAAGGTCTCACCTTTTCTCTTTCCTTGGGGATCCTAAGATATTTCTCAAAGAGCTACTACCTCCACTTAGGGAGATACATTTTGAGTAGCTTCGAGCATGATACTACACCCTACACCACACTAAGTAATGAATGAATGGTATTAAAGGATTCTAAATACATGGTTTTTAGTAGATTTTTGAAGAGTGAGCTCATTTGATATTGCACAAGACTAAGAGGTTCTCTCCTTCTCTCATCACTAAATAATTATTAAAGGATTGAGGGTCTTATGGCTTGGATTGAATGATACTAGACACACTTTAATGTACAAATTTCACTCCCCCTTTATATACCCCACCAAAAAATATGGTTGATGTTATCCTTGAGGTGATTGAATCCCAAAGTAGGCCTCCTAATGGGAAAGACTATACTAGTTTTTTTATCACCCAATTGCACAAAGTGCATGGGGAGAGCATTCCCACAAACTAGTAAGCGTTGGGATAACACATCTAACATAAAAGAAATGAAAAAATGTGAGAATTTTTATCTTCAAGATTACACTAAGTTCAAGTAAGGAGCACACTTCTACACACACTTGCAAACATGAAAAATAATTTTTATTAACCCACTAAACTACTTTAAATGCCTAGATTAGTGAGAAATCAAATCTTGGACCAAGATAACATGCATCAAACCATTATTAATATTTGTGAAAATTATATTTAACATACATTTACAAGATGCACCAATTGTTAGTTGACCAAAAAATGAAGGTTAGAAAGTAAAATAAGCTCAAAAACCCTATGAATGACAAACTAGAAGAGAAGCACAACTACACTAGATAGAGGAACCACTTAATGATGCATAGGTGCAACCTTATTATGTAAATATGTAACTCTATGAAATAGAGGTTCCACTTTGTGAAACAAAGGTGCAATTTCATAGATAAAGCCTCAATATGTATCGTTAGGTTAAAAAAAATGAGGGTTTTCACCAAACTAGCTTAGAGGCTTACAAGGTAATATTAGGAAACACTAGAAAACACATATATATTGAAAATAAAAGTTAGATAATAAGCTCAAAATATTTAAAAATTATGTAAACCCTATAACTCCTAGAAATATTCAATGAAACCCTACGCTAGAATACCATAGAAACCCTAATTTTTGCAATCAAAGAGTTAAAACCTACAAAAAAAAGCTTTAGAATGATGATATCCTACAAAAAGAGTCCATAAAGGTCAATAAAATCCTACTTCAAACTCTAAATGATCAAATCAAATTCAAAGAACAAAGGTATTTTTTTGAGTGACAAAATTGCAAATTTATAAAATATAGGTGCCTTTCTATGAAATAGAGGTGAATCTTGTACAACTGAGGCACCTTTCTATGAAACATAGCTTCCACTTCATAGTCTGAGACCCATAAATGATTTCTACATCACAAAAGATCACAAAAAATTTACCAAAAAAGGTTAAATAGGGACGTGGGTCCCATTAGGCATGCCAAAATAAAGTTGAAGAAAAGATTAAAGATAAATAAAATGGAAGATAAATTAATAAAAACATAATACATTAACCTAGAATCTTTGCTTACTCCTTGATGATAAAAAATGGAGTGCACCCTTGTCCCATTTGATTTTGTCTTATGATAATGATAGTATGTGGATTGCTATTTATAGACTAGCATAACATTGATATGATTGTAGATAAGAGACCAAAATGACATCATAAGGATATGATAACTTCAAACTTACTTCTTAAAAGGATTTTATGAAGGATGAGAACCTATATATATATATAGAGTCTACAAGAGGAAAAATTAATGGATAGGAATGATGGATGATGGATGAATACAATTGAATGAGGATTAAGGTTAGGCTCAAAGATGTAGTCATGTGACAAGTGGCACATGAGGGATAGGATATAGGTTTAGGATTGGGATAAAGAAAAAAAACTTATGTGAATGAATAATATTAAGAGGTGGGATTGAGATGAGTGGATAATATGAAAATTTATTTTGACTTTTGGTTAGGTGTCTAGATTCAATGAACATAGATAAGGATTTAGTTAGACATGTGAAGGGGACATTTATCCTATGATGGGAATTTTAAATTATTATCCATATGAACAATATTGAGGGTTAGGATTAAGTGGATAAGGATAAATATAAAGTGGAATTAACAAAATAAATAAAATATTTATTTAATTAAAGAGAACATGTGAAGGGAAAAATAATTAAATAAATAGAGAAAATTTATTTAATTAAATGTTAGAATAAAGATGGGGAAATAATCTAATTAAATAAATAAATAAATAATATTTTTAAAATTAATGGCTTAGGATGGGCTAAAATTAGGTGTGGTTGGTAAGTTCATATTTTAGGTGTCTACATAAATCATCCATCATTAACCAAGAAATGGGTAAGGAATCCCATTGCTTGAACAATGTTTAGTCTATCACAAACCATAATGTACATCAAGCTCCCAATAACACTAGCATAATCTTTCATATCTCGACATACGAAGAGATGAGTAACTTCAACACATTAAAACTAAGATACCAAAGTCTGTGTGTGTTTCATTACATCAATTCAAATAGATAACAAATGATCTCCACCAAGACACAAAGATATTACCAATTTGACATATGAAAAACCAGTAATAATAACTTAGAAAGACATTCAAAACATATGAGCCAAAAGTATTTTACATTATCTTTATAAAATTCTACAATTTCAGAAACCCTTTTCATACAACGTGTAAAGTCAAAAGCCATCATAAAGTCTTTATGAAATTTCCTTTAGAATTTCCCCTCTTTAAAAGTCCTCTCCCTTCACAATAGAAAAGATGTTAGAAATATAAAATATATTAAATAACCCAAGGGAATTTTTAAGAGAAAATCAAAGTTACTTAAATTGGAAAAACATAAATAATGCAAATCAAAACTCTGAGAGATTATGCAATTTTAGGATGATAAATTGCATTAAGAGCTTTCGAGATGAAAAATGTAATCAAGGTAGTGAGTTTAAATAGAACTAAGGAGAGGATGGAGGTGGAAAATCAACCAATAAGAATTGATCACCAAAAACCACCAATATTAAATAAAGTGATGAAAAAGTAAATACTTCACCCTTAAAATGTGGAGCCAACTCATCACTCTATCTCCTAGTTATTAAATGAGAAACTCAATTTACTATCCTAAACAAGCTTAATAAATGTGTAGGAAAAAAATATAACTAAGGGAAAATAAGTATCCCACTAGGAAAATAAAAATCTACACTAACACCCCCCTTATGCACAACTTAGGAGGATGTAAAAGATGATGGTTCCAAAAAAATGAGGCCATGTAAGGTACCCATGTACATATCAAAATCACCCTAAAGAAGAAGCTCCCCACAAATAGAAAGAGAACACCCCCAAAATAGAGAGAAGAAGAGGACTAAGTATCCCCCAACCAAGACACCAACCACACCCCAAGAAGAGCTCATAAAAGAAGGAACTTTCTCTCAATGAAGGGTTTGGTGAAGATGTCTACATTATGATTTGATGTCAGATAATACTTGAGATCAATGATCTCTAAATGAATTACTTCCCAAATGTAGTTCATGTGGATCATAATGTGCTTGGTCCTTTGATAATGTACTAGATTGCGTGAGATCTAAATCACACTCTAGATGTCACAAAATATGACCGTGGGCTTCCAAAAGGGAATAAAAAACTTAGTGAGAATGTTCTAAAGCTAGATGGCTTTAGTGATAGAATTAACTACTCCTCAATACTCAACCTCTATAGATGAAAGAGAAATAGAAGACTACTTCTTGCTTAGCCAAAAAACTAGATTGGAACAAAGGGAGAAGCAATACCCTAAATTAGAATTGGGATCCTGAGAATTGCCAGCCCGATTTGAATCTATGTATCCAACCAAGTCAAAATGCATTCCTACTACATAGTGAATCCCATAATTGTGAGTACCAGTGATGTAGTGAAGAATCCACTTAGCTGCTTTCTAGTGTAGTTCATGTGGCTTCTGCATGAATCGAGAGACCATGCCTACAACATATGGAATGTTAGGCCTTGTATGAGTTAGATAGATGAGAATAATAATAAGTTGTCGATACAAAGTGACATCCACCAAGGTTGAAGAACACTTAGCCTCTAGTTTGACCTCTAAGAAAATGAAGTCAACATAGGCTTATAATCAGTCATGTGAAACTTTTGGAGCATATCAAGTACGTACTTAGGTTGTGCAAGAGAGATACTTGTAGAAGGCTGAGTGATCTCAATCCCAAAGAAGTATTACAATAAGCCCAAGTATGACATTAGAAATTGATCATGAATGGTGGTTTACACTACTTGAATGGTGGATGAGTGACTTGCTATGATCAACAAGTCATGAACATAGAGAACCAAGAAGGTGTATGTATCATCTTACTACAAAATATAGAGATTAGGATTAGAATGAAATTGAGTGAACCCCAATTTCAAAAGGAAGGAGTCAATCTTAGCATACCAAGCCCGAAGGCCTATTTGAGGCCATAGAAATAATTTTGAAGATGACATCCATACATATCTCCTCTTGAAGATCATCATGACGAAAAATACTCTTCACTTCCATTTGATGAGCTTCCCATATATGTGTTGTAAAAATAACAATGATAAGTTGGATGGAATTCATTCTGGTTACTATGAAAAAGTCTTGGAGTAGTCAATCCCTTGACCTTGGGAGAATTCTTTGGTAACCAAGTGAGCCTTATGCTTGTCAACCAATCTACCTACTACAATTTTTTTCAATATACCCACTTGCATTGAACTTATTTCTTTCTATTAGGAAGTTGGACAAGATCCCAAGTTTGGTTCCTCTCCAAGGAACTAAACTCTTCTTGCATTGTTGTATCCCACTCGAGGACACCAAAAGCTTCCTAAAAGGTCTGTGGATCAAAATTTAATTGAGAAACATAAAATATATCATTGTTTTACTATGACTTTGCAAAACTAAAAAAATATTATTTAAATTTTTTTCGAATGCCCAACACAATTGAATTCTATTGATAGTTTTTAAATAAAATAATTTAGTGCATATTTTGCAATCGTGGCATTTCAAGTGGCTACATTTATTTCAAACCCTTTAAGTAAATCCATTAATGTGCATGTGTATGCAGTCATGACATGCATAACTTTCACCTACAAATTGCATTGGTTGTAACCACTTCCTTTCCTACCTTTAAAAAGTTTGTGTTTTGAAGTTTTTAATTGGATAGCATGCTAGCAACAAAGAGGTTAGGATATTCAATTACATAAACATAGTAGCAATAGAGAGGTTAGGATTTTCAAATAAGTGAGCAAGGTAGCAATAGTGAGGTTAGTATTTTTGAAAAAGTGAGCATGCTCGCAATAAAAGTTACGACTTTCAAAAAAGTGAGCATAAGAGCATTAGAGAGTTATGATTTTTGAAAAAGTGAGCATGCTAGCAACAAAAGGTTAGATTTTTTAAAAAGTGAGCATGAGAGGTTAGGATTTGTGAAAAAGTGAACATGAGAGGTTAGGATTTGTGAAAAAGCGAACAAGGTAGCAATAATGAAGAGAATGTGTACAAAATATCTAGCTCAATTCTTATCACCAATCATTAAAACCTTTAGAAAATTTTTTAAAAATATTTTTATGGAAATTTAATGCTTAGAAAAGGTTTGAAATAATTTTGCATTCTTTTTTGGTAAACCCCCTAATCACTCCTTAACACCACAAAACTGAATTACACCTAACTCTTAGTTGGTAAAGCATTTTTCCTTGAAATTTTTTTAGGGTGATATAAAAATTATGACAACCAAAACCCAAAAAATAACTTTGTTTCAAACAACCAAATATTAAATTTTAATGATTTCTAAAATTTGATGGGAAAATTTAAAACTTCAAATTTTCCTGAACCAGGAATTGGGTTGCTGTGAAAACATGCCACATTGCTTGAAAATACCCTAGGAACACCCCCTCAAGAAAAATTATTCTATAAATATATATTTTTCATATTTTATTGTTTTCACATTTTTCACCAATGCACGAGGTCAATTTTGAGTACAATTGGAAGAATATACATACAACAATTTTCAATTTGGAATTTGACATTCGAATTGACATCATCAACCTATACTAGCTAATTAGACTCAGGGATTATAGTATGAGTTGATGATTTATAAAAATGGGGCATGGTTTAATTGATGGATAATAATGATTTACAAACAACAACCTTTAAGCATGCTCAAATGACGAATAATCCAAAAGACACCATAGGAACACCAATTATCAATGAATTAGGTGAGATTTAATTTAAAAAAATAACTAGTCAAAAATCAAGGGATAAAAAAACCAAAAATTCTTCACCTTCTTCTATGTAGTGCTTTGATTATGTAATGTAGTTCTCTTCCTACAAATTGACCTAAAGGAAAACTATTTTCACATCCATTTTATTAATCTCAATATCAAATCTAATGCAATAGATATTGAGAACTAAATGGATGTCAACTTAGCAACTAGAGAAAAACTATCACCATAGTAAATTCCATCAACTTCAGAATATCCATTTATAATTTTTTTCAGTATTGTACTTATCAATATTACCATCATAATTGATACTCCTTTTGAACATCCATTTACAACCAATAGGTTTCCAACCATTAGACAAGGGCACTAAATATTATATGTGAATTATCTTCAATGTAGTCCTCTCCTCATCCATGGCTTCTCTCCATAGCTAAGAATTATTCACAACCAATACCTTCTTCATAGTTCTAGGCTCATCTCTATTAGTAGTAAAAGTACAAATAAATCTCTAATAATGGGGATTATACTTTTCTAGTTCTATTTATACCAAGTGGACCTCCTCTTGAATTAAGGTGGAGGTTCTACCTCATTTTATAAAATTTTAGAACTATTTGATCTCTCATCCTCTTCAAGTCCTTCATGATATTTTAGTTCAATATTTCTAATCTTTGGGGTTACTTAAATCATATATTCCCCCTTTCTTCTTTTGGTTGTAAAATTGCAAGAGAAAGCTTAATATATCTAAAAATAACACTTTTATATAAAAACCTCACAACCATAGGATCCCAAAGGTTGTACTGTTTCACACAAACACCATAGTTGATGAAGATAGACTTAACTACATTTTTCTCCAATTTTAACCACCTTTTCTTAGGCACATGAGCTATATGCCTCACAACCAAAAATATGATGTTGTAATCAAGGATTTTTACACAACTAAGCTTTCATATGAGTCTTATCCTCAAGAACCAATGTAGGAGACCTACTAATTAGGTAACAATCCATAACAACCACTTCTCAAAATTCTATTCTAGATAACTCTATGAATAATACTCCTAATCCTCTCCATCAACATCTTATTCTCTCTATGGTTTTGGGTCCCTTCAAAACTTGTTGGTTTGGTTATGATGTGAACCTTTGTACAGGGTGTTAGGGCCCCTTCAAAACATGTTTTACCCATAATAAAAAAAGTCTTATTCTCTCTACAAATATTTTTTTTTAAGAGGTATATGGAGTTATCTTATGTCTCTCTATCACATCAACATGCTCCTTATGTATAATTTATCAATTTTTTTTTTACCAAACTCACCAAAATTGGTAGTTCTAATTTTTAAACCTTTCTACTAGTCTATTTCCTACAAGAACCTTAAACTCTTTAAAATGACTAAGTAATTCAGCTTTACTTCTAAGGACCCATCTATTTAGAGTATTCATCTATGAAATATGTTATAATTTTTATTTTTAAATTGAAAGAACATTCACAATACCAAAAATATTAGAATGCATTAGATCCAACACCCCCCCCAAAAAAGTGAGAACTAAGGTAAAATTATTCATGATGTTATTTTCCATATATATGTAATATTCACAAAAATAAAACTCAAGAGTGAAATCATTCAAATCCTCTACAAGATTTTTATTTTTTTTGTCCTTAGAACCTTCTTACCTATGTGGCCTATTATTTGGTTCCATAATATTATCTTATGAATAAATAACTTGGTCTTTAAACAAGGACCACCCTTAGGTACCCAAAAATGTGATCATCGAAAGTAGATGTAACACTCCACTTTGCTATTGGTTTTGATGGTTATAGTTTAAAATTTATAGAACTTTCACTATAAAAAAAAGGAACTATTTAATAAACTATACATGCATCCAACTAAAATAGAGTTCCCACACAAACACCCTTCGTGGGCACCATAAATTCTCACACCATCTTACACCCTCCACAATAGAAAACAACCTACACACCTACATCATTAAGCTTACTAATTAAAATATGCTTTTATTTTGAATTGGGGATATGTAGTACACCATTGATCCCATTCACATGTACATTAGGTAATTATATCAAGACTCTTCCATGGCCAACACTATTTAGGTGAGAGTCATCTCCAAGGTACACCTTGAAGAATACCATCATATTCTTCATACTTTGAAAACTAACTTTGATGTGAAATCATGAGGAAAGAAATCCCAAGGTTCACAAATGACACATTTTATGCCATATTTATTGCCAAGGCCACAATAAAATCCATCACCATTATCTTGAGAATACTTTTCATACTCATCATCTATATGATTCTTCTTTTTCTTTTTTCCTCCTTCCAGTCTCTTCTCAAATGCTCAAGCTTACCATAATTTCAACATTTATCCATGGTCTTTCTAGGAGATTTGACCCCCACGAGATTTGGATTTAGAATTTTATATCTTCTTATCCTTCTTCTTTCCTTTCTCTTTTAGTCTTCCAAAAAAATTGAGGGTCTACTTCATGAATTCATAAGTTTTTATACACATCTTCTTAGAAAGTAAAAATACAACTAAAAAGTAGAAAAATGTGATCTTAAGTCGTAAGTGCTTAGAGTAATAGGATTCAAGGCCTTTCTCTAGGTTTTCATTGAGATGGAGATCAATAAGGTGTATAGATTGACTTTCAACCATGAAGGTGAGCCAATCAAGGCTGGATCTCCATCTAATTATGGATTGGAATGGATTGAAATTGGTTAACCTAATTAGACTATATAACCTAATATGCAAAATGCAAGATCCCAACAATGCATAGAATGAAACTATTGATTGTTCTTTAAGAACCAAGCTGATCTTCAAAGAAGCCTATGAAATTGCCATCTCCAATTCTTAGAAACCTAAAGGGATTGGCCAATGAACAAGTGAAAGAAACAATGCTCCTCTTGCACTTTGGGCTTTGCGAAACTCGGGAGGGTGATACCACAATGTACCTATGGATTTATGCACCTAATAACTGAGCACATTGTAAATAACAAATACATTCTCACAGCCTAAGCTCAATAGATGAAATCTTTCAAGAATTTGGAAGATTTTTTACACATCTAACATATAGAGTAGAGAATGATTAATTCACCATGAAACATTTAACAATTAGAATTCAATAGGAAAATCAATTATGATTTTTTTTGCTGATGAATGATCAAGAAATTGCACCACAAATAAAAAACCTAGACCAGTGGCTTAACCTAGGAAACAAAGTTAGTTTCAACACAAATATAATTGGATAACAATTTAATACTTAGCATTGTAAAGCTTCTACAATACTGCATTACAACATTATACCTTAGTATCCCAAACCAAAACTTCTTATCATATCTTGATACTCAAACTACATGAACCTATAGCTTCATCTGAGCAATTTAATTAATTCTTTGAATTAAAATAAAGATGAAAGCCATACATCATTGGAATATAATGAATATCAACAGAACAACCCTTGATCATTTTATTAATAGCTCATATAATGAATACACCAAGAGAGAAATGGCCTTGAATTTGGACCATTTTCTATATTTAAATGCTAGTACTATTATTGAAAATTACAATTGCATATATAAAAACTCAAAAACCTAAGACAAGACTCAAGATTTTTCTTTGTATTCTTTATTACAAAATTGCTCTTTGATCAATAAAAAACCTGTACATTTGGCTGTGAATTCCTTCTTATAGAAATGAAGGAGCAAATAAGCTTCGGTCTAGAATGCACACATGTCATCATCTCATTTGACCGATACAAAGTATATTCCCCAATGTAGTTACATTTACAATTCAAAGGAGGGAAAATGTCACATGGGATAAAAACCATTTACACTTTTCGATGAAGATTTGTCCCACCTTCCAAAAGGAACCATTTAGTCATTGAAGAACTTTATCCATGTGCTCCCAAAATTCCTTCCACATACACCAAGCATTAAAGAAGAAAATCATAAAATGAAGAAAGAGGAAAAGTCCAAAGTACCTCCACATCTGCAATCCTTGTCATCAATTTTAAACTGGAGAGAATACAATATTTTACATTTCTATATCTAAGGACTAATCTGTATTAGTTCTAGGCCATGTATTACATTATCCTTACTATAATTCCCATTTTACAGACCTATAACCAAAATTGCAATCACCACCCCACCATAGCAGCAACCTAATCATCTAGGACATAAAGATATTTGTCTTTCCAAAGCTGAAAATCCTCCTTAGAAGGCCAATTGAATTCAATAACCTTGTCAGCTTTTGCCCTGTATGGTGCATACCTAGTTACTACCTAGTTGGCTTCCTTGTCAAACTCTTCAAGGGAAATCCCTGCTTGGGTAAGCATGTTCGTACTACTCCTTAGCATTAGCATGTAAAACCCTTCAAAAATTAAGGTTGCTTGAGTTGCAATCACTTCATTTGCTTGATCTTTCCACTCATGTAGGGATTTGATCTCACCATTTTCATTTAAGATATCAGGGAGAAGACCAAAATTCAACTCATCAAACATCCTAACCAACTCTCTTATTCTTGCCTCTAATGGCTCAATCTTTCCTTGGAATTCTTGGATCCCACTTACAAGCTTACGGGTAGGCTGAATGTTGGCTGGATTATTGGAATCATGCTTAGATCCAACAACCATAAGCCTAAGATCTTGGTATCTGGAAGTCCATTTCTCCATGAGAGGGATAGCCACTTCCTTATCCCTATCAAAATTTCTTACTGCATCAAACATAGAGGAATAATTAGCATGCATTCTAATCAATCTTTTATCAATTCCTTTATTGAGGTGCTCCAACACCACTTTCACAATCTTTATATTGCTGGTAAGAATCAATCTAAGATGTTTTTTATATCTTTGTTCATATCTCTTCAACTTCTCAACCAAGTCTTCCCTGTTGACCTCCTTAGTTTGATGTGTATTTGAAGTACTTGGTCCTTCAACTGATATTGGAACATTTCCAAAATTATATGGCACAATTTCCAGTGAAACATCTATAGGAGGAATAGGGGAAGGTGGTACTTTCTCTTGAGGTGCAGGAGAAGCAAAGTCTATTTGTGTTGGCTCATTTTTCTACATATTTTGCATTTATTCTTTCAGCAGTGCCATTTTTGTTTGTAGTTCTAGAATTTTTTCCTAACCTTTGCTATATTCAACCAACAAGTCATTATACATTTTCCTAAACTTCTCTTTTTCTATAGTTATAGATTCCACTGTTGCCTTTGTAAATTGGGCAACATTTACAAAAATTGTGGTTGCTTCAATTGTAAGGGTGTCTAACACCCTCTTGATAATTAATCCCCCCTTATAATCTATAGGTGGCTCTACAACTAGAGGCTTCTTTGTGTTTGGGGATAAATCCCAAATTTCCAATGTATCCCATTGTTCACTAAAATCAGACCCCTGCAAAGCAATTGTCACTTCTTCCTCTATGGACTAGAGTGGCCCGTCGCATCTCCTCAATGTATTGAAAGCAATGGTAGAGGCAAGATTCCACTCTAGTAGCAAGAGGAGACCACTATTTCTTACCAATTATCTACCTTCCTTTGCTGTGATTTTTTGAAAAATTTCCTGCATTTCTTGCCTAACTTAAGCCTCAATAATATTATCAGGAAATTGGGGGTAGCGACATTATTAACATATTCATCCCTTTTTTATCTCTATACAAATTCCATGAAAGCGGATGTCTTGAAAAATGAGTCATCATCCATAAATTTATTGCATGCCTCTTCTCTCACATCACCATTATTATTCATACCAGTGAGGTCTACCTTGCTTAGTTTGAGGCCCATTTCTTGTGGCACTATCTCCCTAGGGGGAGAAGGCATACCTTGTTACATTTCTTTGTTAGTGGTAAGAATCTCATCCTCAGAGTCCTCAGGATAATCCACCAAACTATTTGATTCTATCTTTTGTTTCTTTGGAGGTGGCTGTCTTGGTGGTGATGATACCCTAGGCGGTGAATCGAGTTCAATAACTTCAAGAGCAATAGACCTTGGGGGAGACAATGGTGGCATTTCATGTGTAGGAGAAGGCATTCTTGATACCTCTTGTTGAGAATAGGTAGTCATTTTTTGCTTTTCTTTTACCTTATCCTTCCTCCTTTTAAATACTAATATTATTTTTGGGAGTTGGTAGGTAGGTCTCTCCTCCATCACAGGGGCCTTTCCCTTATCTTGAACCTCTCCTACCACAACTTTCCCCTATCTTGGACCAACCTTTCCTCCTTCAAACTCACAACTACCTACTCAAAATTCTGAAAGACATATTCAATCCTCTGGATTTCATCACTGATATCCCTAAGAGCTAAAAACTATGGATCATTTTCTTGCATTTCCTTCTCCAAATTATTGAATGCAATCCACTTCATTTTACTATCATCTTGTTTTTGGAAATAAAAAATATTCCCAATTACATCTTCAAGAAAATAGAAGTTGTGGATGAACTTAGAGCTTCAGATTCTGGCCTTTAACCATGCCATGAATCCTTTAAGATCATGATTCCTTAACCTGATCCTCTTCATCTCAAGTGGTTTGAGCACATAAGAAATTTTTCTCCATCCTCCCCCCTTCATGACAAAGTAAAAAAAAATAGTGTAAGCAAGGAAAAGGGTTCCCTTCCCTTGATTTTGTAGGTGATTGTCCTCTACATCTCCTAATTGCCACATCACCTCAAGAAAACTAACTGTTAGTGGCACATCCCTCAACAATATATGTGGCACCACACTTGTTCCATAAACTCTAAGGATTGTATAACTTGGGTAGAGAATCACATCTCCCCAATTGTGCTCAATGTTCAAATCATGCCTCCTATCTTTAGGCCTTAAGAAATCATGCAATATTGTAGGTATCGTTGGCATATTCATAATTATAGCCCTCCTTGGTTTGGAAGAAAAAATATTCTCAAACACCACAAAAAAAGACTTGTGATCATTTCTATCAAGGAGTCTGGTCCAACATTGGACAGGTAAATCGATAACACCCTCCTTTCTGACTAATGCCATATCTTTACCAAATAAAGTAGCTCCCTTGTACAAAAACATATGCATGAAAAATGAATACCACTAGAATCTTACCCCATCCTTTCCATTCTTTAATGCAATCAAGCCCTCATGTATCTATCAGCCAAGTATGATCCAAAGTCATAAAGTGTATTGCAAGTAGGGTGCTGCATATGGGCAACCATATACATCATAGCCATGTGCATGCTTGTAGTCGGATCAAACCCTAAGATCTAGCATAAAGAATAGAATCTCCTTTGGAAATATGTCACAAAGTAATTTACATGGAAAGGCTCCTTATCAGAAGGGCCTAAAATGACTTTCCCTTGTCCCTAACATATGCCAAAAAGTGTTACAATACTGAGATCTTGAAGGTATGCCTAATCTTCTCATATTTTTCTCTCAATTCCCTCTCATCAATCCTAACCATGTCTTCTCTCCACTCAATTAGATTAAAAACCTCAACTATTTCATCTCTGGTGACCTTTACCATCTCAAATCCATCATAGGTTCTTACAACCCTAGAGATTGGGTCATAATTAGCTGCCATTGCTCTTAAAAGATCAATATCCATGTAGAAATTAGGCACTAATAGTTTTCCCATGTCTAATCTCCAAGGGTTACCAATGGGTATACCACAATTTCTGTTTCCAAACCAATAGTTAAGTTGTGCCCATCCAGTAATAGGGTAATGTGGCATCTTTGATATTACATTATTTGTCAATGAGACCATCTAGAATTTGAGTGCCTTGGGACAACAACTGACCCTTGGGTTTATCAAATGTGGACAGTTTCAATTGGTCAATGAGGTCCTAGGAAAGGGGCCTTTTCTTCTCTCCTAATTTTTGAGTTTGGGCTCGTGGAGGCGCCATGGTTTCTAGGGCTTCTTAAAAACTAGGGTTTTACTTCATAGAAAACTAGAAGCTTATGACTAGGGTACCGGTTTGACGTAAAGAAACAACAAGACTTGACAAATTTATTGTTCAAATTGAACATCAAACCTTAAAAGAAATGCAAGAAAACTAGAACTTCTAGTGACAAAATGACAGAGCAAGCACTCAACAAATTTGCAAGAAATTTAAGTACAAGGTGTTGATTTTACTTACTATTTTGCAAACGTTATCAATTAGATTTGTACCCTCTGAATACAAGATTCAACAATCTATGACACATGGAAACCTTCTTCAGATGTGGGTGATCTGAATGAAGAAGGAATCTCCAGAGTGAGCTGGTTCTCCGAATGATGGATCCTATTCTAAGTATTTTCTGAGAAAAGGGATAGAAGGATAGCTTGAAAATGAAATCTAACACTAACTGATGATTAACTGTTATTTCTGAAAATTCAGATTTACCACTCACAACAATTCCTCTATTACAATAGCTCTCACAATCTCATTGGTACATGGTTTCATCAGTAATTTGCATGAAGATTTGAAGGCATTGAATACATCACACAACCTGAAAACATGAAATTCTATGCAAAAATCATAAAAGAAAGACATACAAGGCTTCAAACTTGAAAACACAAGACATCAAATTGTTGTTACAAGGTTGAGACAAGAAATGAGAAGAACTCTGCTGCTTTATTGAAACTTGAAAGAGTGTATCTGTCTGAACTGAGTACAACTAAGTTTACAAGCTCAAAATGCTAAGAGCAAGAAACTGTAATCTAAGCTAAGAAGAAGAAAAAAAACTAAGTTTCTTCAAAATATAATTCCTCAAGAAACCCTAATCCGAGCTCACAAAGAAAGCTCAAGGAAAAGGCCTCAAATTGTCTCAAAAGTCTACATAAAAGCAGAAAAACATATTGTTTCCATGTTCACACTGAAAAGCTCCTAAAAATAGGCTAAATCTGCTTTAAAAGCCAGAAAAACACCTTATCTCTCCAATAGGAAACTCAAATCCGACCCAAGGCAGAAATAAAAACAATTTGCTAAAAATAGCAAAAAGATAAAAACAATTTGCTTTATCTTTGCTTTATATGATATGCAGATTTCACAATCTTCACAATCTGACCTATTTTTGCAATTAAAGATTTTTAAATCTTTTGCAAAACAATTACCACCTTATTTCTCCAATACAACAATTGATTTTTTTCTTTTAAAAAATCATAAAAATATACAAAGCATCTCTCTTATGAATATTTCAATTGATTTCTTCAAAATCAATCAGAAAACAAGATAAATCCTAAGACATAAGTGCAATGACTTAACCATTTTTTTATTGATCTCCCACAAAATCAATTAAAATCAAATATTTCCATCAATATCCATTTCTTACTTAAGGCACCATTGATCACAATCCTAAAACCCTAAAGCCATAAAATATTTGATTGAACAAGCTTAAGGACTTAGGAAAATTGAAATAAGGGAAAACTCCTATAATGGTTCGACCTAGGGCATATGCATAAGATATATCAATAAAGCAATTATCTCCTAAGTCGAATTAGGTGAAATTGGAACAAAACTAAAATGAAACCCTAAAACCACTTCATCCACATTTTCCCATTTTGAAAGAAGGCTCTGTTGAGAGGAAGAATGCGCCACCATCTTGAAACTAGGGTTTCAGTTTTTTGAAGAAGATTTGAACTCCATGCTCGCTGCTACTATCGAATCTCCATATTTTTTTATGGTAAGAACTCTTTGCTAGCTTCTTGTGAGTTCTTTGGGACTCTTTGCTTTGCTTTCACATAAATTTATCGGCCTTGGTTGCGGCATAAGCACAATTTCTGATGCATTTTCATTTCCTGTGCTTATTTTGTCATCTCCATGTTTTCTTGAGGGAGCTCAAGCTTTGAGCTTGGGGTTCCTTGTGTTTTCTCTGGCCGCCATGATGAGAGCTTGTCTCCTTTGTCTCTTGCTCTGTGAGCTCAGCCGCGGCTTATGTGTTCTCCTACAAGCATGCAATGGTAAGTTACGTTCCAGCCATATATTTCTTTCTACAGAAAGCTTAAGAAAGCTTTTATTTTATTTATAAAATCATGGCCATACTTAGGCCGCGCCATGTTCTCCTAACTATGAACTCGAACTAAAATTCTGTAGAACTTCTCAAGAGCTAAAAACTCTTCTCCAGGCCGCGGCCATGTGTATTTCTGAAAGAGCATATTGAAGCTTTTTGGGCTCGACCCAAGACAAAAACTTCTTTCTTCTTTCAAAATTTTGAGCAAACCCTTATATGGGTATTTGGAATCTTAAAGGAAAATGCATTTCAGGATATACCTTTAGTTGTATTTAAGCTCAACCTGTGCACTGCAAAAAATCCCCATGTGGGTATATAATATTCTGAAGAAAACATTTTCCTCTTGCATTGCTGTTGAGAACCCTCACATGGATTTATAGGATTCTGAAAGGTATCTTTTAAACACACTTACAAGATTCAGATTTTGGAAACATTTCCTTTTATATTCTCTTGACTTCATACTGCCTGAGACCTCCATATATCTGCATGTGTTTAAAGTCCTTCCTGTACCTTTCGTTTACACTTTCAGGTGTCATTGACATGCTATTTTGAACTCTCCTTGCACACAAAAATCCCTTTTAATTTGGATTGTAGATTACATATTCAATGTATACTCTGCCCACCCTGAAAATGACTTTTATGTGTTTAAATCCTTGTCAAAACTGTGCACATTTCTTGTCTGATACTTGAAATTCTTTGAAGATATAGTTTGGAAGCATGACAAAACAATTCCCTCAAGTAGTGTATCTTGATTGTTTACTTTCAAATAACAGTAATACAACAGCTCTATTTAAAGCAATCATTTGCACTTTTCAGCCATAATGAAATTGGCTGTTCTGTTGATCATTGCACTTTCTTTAATCAAATACACCATTACTGTACTGATGGTCGTCATCCACTATTCTGATAGAAATTTGAAGCTCTCTTCACTTGTCTTTATTATGTAAAACTGTTTCATGCACAAATACCTTCCTTGAATGAAGATCTAAAACAACACATACCTTTATCTGCTTTATTGAACAATGCCTTTTGTAATCAGACATTATGTATGCCTGTTCACTGGCGTATGCGGGGCAGCATGCCGAGCTCTACCCTTGTGGGAGCCCATTTTCCCTCCACATGCTTGGTCTTCAAAAAAAGAGTCAGCTTCATGATTTTCCCTATACCTGCACAAGGAAACAAACAAAGTTAGCATAAAAAACAATATATCATGATGTTGATGTCTCTTTTTCAGCCTATGTTTCTACACTTCACTTGATTGTTTCAATGCATGATCAGTAGCATACTACATTATTGTTGATGGTTCATGTAGGTATATTCATATTCGGAGCTCTAACATCCCTCTCTTCCTTCCTATAGGTCAAAGAAGCTCAAAGAAGACAAATGGTGCACCACTTTTGCATCGGCCATCAATCAACATGCAATGATGATTATGTTTGTACTCATGTGATTGTTCCTTTCATGCATCTTCCATAGTGTAGTGTTACGTTTTATGATTCACTGTGACAGTCCCATCCACGACTTGTGTGGATATTTGATTTCAATCTTATGCTTTTCATTTTGAAAAGAAAAATGCATCTCAATGCAAATTTGTACTATCATTTGAATTCTCGCAATCAAATGAAATTCTATAAATATGAATTATTTCATGAAATAAATGAAAGCAATCTGAAATGCTTTATTATTATATGCTCAATTTTGTACTCCATTTGATTCTGACATGATAAACAATTCTTGAACTCTGTTTCCTCATCTCAATGCACAACTGTCACTTATAAATGATAAACAAGATGTAATCAGCACTTAGCATATGCAGAAATAATTGTATTTTTCACTTTTAAATATGACAGTATTTAATCTAGCTTCACCAATTGAGCTGTAGCAAAAAATTGGTAACCACAATATTTGAAAACCCTAATTTCTGGATGTTGAACGAGCTTGAATGAGCAACAAGAAATCCTTAGTTGCACAAAATGCTTTAATGAATTGCAATTATGCTTTAAAATAAGTTTTTGTGGCATTAAAGCATACCAATTTGGTAGTTCAATGTCATATTTTCCATTACTATTCACTCGCACAAACCAAATTCACTCACTTAGCCTCAATCTTGAACTTCAAATTCTAGCCATTGATCATGTAGTGAGATGGCCTGAAAAATGACTTAGATCAAGTCAAACAAGTTTGAAAATTGATTGTAGATGAATATTACCATTAACCAATAAAATTATGCCATGTGGATATATTTCCAAGTCATCTCGTAGGCTCCACCATTTCCATGAGCTTTGAAAATGGCTATGCATCACTCCCCTACTTACCCACTAGGTTTAACCCATGCACATCTTATGGCAGCAGGGTGGCGGGGAGCAGCCCATATCAAATCTGGTGCCTCCAACTTGCATGTTTTTTACCTTTCAAGCCATCCATCTATGTGCATATCATTCAAATATGATGAAAAAATAAGATTATACAATCTCATCCATCATTTAACCATGTGCTCAAATAAACCCTTTAGTAGGTCAACTGTTAACACCCCTCAATACTTATGTCAAAAAATTTGCAAAAATATTTCATGCCTTATTATAGTTCCTTTGATGGTTTGGATTGTGCCACATGGCACCTCCCCACTTCCCCTCTGATGAGATTGGAGATGTTGGTGGGTCCCTTGTGGGCTAGTGGGGAACAATTAGGATTAACCTACAACATCTCATCACAACCGTTGATATGTCAAAGCCTAGCTCTCAATGCCTTTGAAGGATGATGGGCCCCACCTTGGAAGAGGACACACGTCACCTGCTTGCCATCCTGTTGGTATCTTTTAGTGAATATTAAAATGTAGCAGGGGAGTGAGGAACAATCAACATGTAATCAAACGATCCAACCATCTCCATTGAAAGATCAAATATGCATGTGCAAACTGTTAATAACTTAAAAAGGGGACTCAACCAAGTTGAAGGGAGATAGGGGACATATATTTAGGGTTGAGACTTTTGACAACTAACAAATATTAAACCCATTAAAACTTTTACACATAATATTTCCCCACGATGAGATGACCAACAAGACTAGGAAAAGGGGCTGGTAAACTGGATTAATTCAATGACACAAGTCCAAACTAATGCGACGTGGAACAAATGGTAATAAGTCAACATGGAAATATAAGGAATAAAGGTAAAGGATAGGTTTCGTTGAATGAATGAAAGATAAACCCTAAAACTTGTACCTAAAACCCTAACCAGTGAACTAGAACAAGACCAATGAAGCATCCAAACATAGTTTCAAGGTAATGAAAATAAAAAATTTGAGGGTTCCATCAAAAACAATAATTTGCAGGAAGATATGGGAAGTGTAGGGGACTGTGTGTTGCAAGTATGAGTAGTTGGTGTTGTCATTGATGTCAGCAAGCTTGTGTTTTCATTGATGTCTATTGTCGAGTGAGTTTGTTGTAAGAGTGTGAGAAGTTGATGTTATCCATGCTTTGATTAGTTGCATTATGTTATCATTAGTAAGGTACTCATCTCAACCTCTATTTTTTCTTTGATAAGCTTCTATCTATGGATGTTTGGTTGAGAAAGTGATGAAGATGATGATGATGTGTCTCTATTGTTTGGTTTCCAAGTTCTTTTGAGAAAAAAATGATAAAAAGAAGAAATAGCATGTTGTAGTAGTGTTCTGGGTTACAAAATAGTGTTCTAGTGTTTCTCCGTATTTCTTCTAGGTTGAAGATCTTCTTATGAATTTTAGATATATTGATAAAATATGTTCAGAGGTGTTGTATCTAGTATTTGGTGTGTCGGATCACTATGCAGAATAAGTTGTGTTCACCAATGTGTGAACTATGTATTGTAGAGGTGTCTGGGAGAAATGTTTTTGCTCTGTGTTTCTCCATAGTTTGTTTTCAAGTCTTGCAGATTTGAAGGTTTTTTGATATTTTTTTTTATCTTTCTTTAGTCAAATTGGTTCAAGGTTTGGTACTTCATAAGTTAATTTCTTGAGTTACAGTGTATGGAAGAGTTATCTGAGTGTACTGGGTGTGTACATTCTTCAGGTGGAAGTTGTTGCAAAGGATTTTGTTGGATTTTATGGAATATTCTAGAGTGTTTTAAGGTGATATTTTTTGTTTGTGAGTTATGGATAGATCAAAGGAAGTGTGTACTTAAGAGTTTAATGGTGTTTACATGGGTAATGGCTGACCTTGGTGTTTACACTACTTGTAAATGTAAATCATTATTTGTGGAATCATGTCATGGCGTGTAAGGATATATTTGGGTCCTAGATAAGATGTGTTATGGTCCACCTTCATTCCTTTCCATTGCAAGAATGTTTTGGTGTCGACCTAATTTGAATTTGCACACTTGAGGTGCATAGCCGACCTTGGAGAAAGTTTCAAGGTTGAAGACAATATAAATATGAGTTGAATTGTTGATGCATTGTGTAGTAGAAGAGATAGAAAAGTGTGATGTGAATTGTAGAGTTGTAGAGTGAAAATTTGAGAAGTGCAATGCGAACTTTCATGTGTTAGATTACTAGATGTAATGAGAAAAAGGTGTCTACAATTCTTCAATCAGGTTGCGACGGTGTTGGGGACATTGTGGTGGATTCTTTGTTGCATTGAGATAGTTTTACTTGTAACATTTCTTCTCTATCTTATTTTCTATTTCGATAGTGAGCCTTTCTTTTTATGGGAAGTGAGCCTTTGTAATCAGTGTTGTTATTACTTATATTGTGAGCTAATCCTCATTGTGGTATTTCCCATTGATGAGGGGCTCAGAGATACTTTCATATAGTCATTTTATGTTTTAAAAGACTTGTTTATTTTATTAATTAACATGACTGGAAGTAGAATATAGATTGATATATTTACTTGTTTTACTTTTTGTTGGCTAATTTGGAAAATATATTAGAGATAATGCTTTATATTAAATGCATTGCTTTTGTGATGATATTGATGAGTTAATTATGCAGTTTTAATCTTTTACTGTCATAATTGGTATCCTATTCTTAAGGATTGTATTTAGGGTATTTAAAAGATTGATGACTGATGATAAAGTTAAACTCCTTGTTTAATCAAATAAAGAAAATCACACCACTGATCGGCCCAACTATATGATGAATCACTGAAGTTTCAAATCATCTTCTTTTAGTCGCTTTAGGAACTTTCACTCCCAACATTGATCTGACATTTCTCTCTCTGTCTATTCTCAGTCCTATTTTAGTTATGTTTTAGTTTAGTTTGTCTTTAGTTTAGACGCCTTGAATCTTGGTAGTTAATGCCATGTTTTGAATTCAATAAGGATATAGTTATAAAATATCCATTTTTAGGTTTTAAAAAGGAGTTAGATAATTTTCAACTAGAATCTTGTAATGGTTGCCATACTTCGTTTTGTGTCCTGATCAATTTGAATGAAGATAAGAAGTTAACTCGAATCACTGTGTTAGAGATCTCACCAGAGGAAGAGAAGGGGCCCACTCAACCAAAGGAATTGATCTTGTGTGGTATTTTTCTAAGTTTATGTTATTTCTATTCATTAATATTAAATATGGGATATTAAGTTTGTTTGGATCATTTTTAGTTCGTTGGATGTTAAAATTTGGAATGTTAATTATGTTTGAATTGTTTTCAGCAACTATGTTTAAATTTCTTTTAAGTTTAGTTCATCATGGTTAGAATGGTTTGTTAGACTCGTTGTAAGTTTATTGAGTTAATCCGATTTAGATGTTGTTTGTAGGAATTAAGTTTGGTAATTATCTATTGAGTTTAAATAGAAGCAATGATGGGAACTTATGGAAAGATGGAACTGAAATTTGTTTGGAATCTATTCATGGAAATTAGTATTTATGTTTTCTAGATTAATTGTTATTTCCTTGCAATTTATTTATGTTCTTTAAAATAGCACACTAGTACACAAACAACAATATATGACTAAATAAACTAGTAAAAATGGCATATAAATGACTAACTTTAGTCACGTGACTATTAGTGGTTTATTTGTAGTCATTTATAACACCACCAAATTTATGACTAAACTATTTTAGTCATTTATTTAGTCATTGATTTGGTCATTGATTTGGTCATTTGATGGTAGTTTAGTCGCGGTGAGTGATTTATTTAGTCATATATTTAGTTTTAATTTTAGTCATGTGACTATTTTAGTGGTTTATTTGTAGCCATTTATAACACCACCAAATTTATGACTAAACTATCTTAGTCATTTATTTAGTCATTGATTTGGTCATTGATTTAGTCATTAATCTAGTCATTTATTTAGTCATGGTGGTGATTTGTTTAGTCATATATTTAGTTATTATAAATCAAATCTAACTTAATTAATCCTCACAAATTTATGCATATAAACTTCAAGTATCATAGATGATAAATGTTCAAAAACACCATGAAATGAAGACTAAAATGCTTGAACAAAATATGATTGATCAAACACAAACACAAATGGATTACAAATCCAAAGGAGCCCGCAACATAGTATCTATGAGTGGAGAAAAAACCACTCTAAAAATTTACTTCATTAAGCCTCATTGGGAAATCAAAATCATTGAAGTTTACATTCAGCGTCTCGTGACATGTACAACTTACAAACAATATATATAAACATAATACTCCCTATTTTCATATGCCCCCTCTTTGTTTTCCCTTAAGCTGAGTCCTTTTGGAGGGCAATGACCTCCTATAGGGCTTGACCCATTTAATCCCCTTGCAAATCCCACAACTTTCCCTATATTGGTTTGGCTCCTCAAACTCTTCATAAGCTAGTATTGCCTTTCCTTCTCCAATTTGGGCTGCAACCTAAAAATAAGGTTTCAAAATTTTTCATCAAAAACTCAAAAGTCAAATAATACAGAGGATAAAATTCAAACATTTTCTTTTCCTTTTCCAACTATGGCACCCTAAACTTAGGTGCTAGATATAATGTTTCCTAGTTATCTCTTACAATTTTTAAAAAGATGAATTCATGCAAGACAACAAACAAATAGACAATATTCAATTAGTGATATACAACTACCTTATTCCTGAACAATTGATCAATAGCTTGATTATTGATTGTAAATTTGTAATTGATATGCTTGAAAGTGTCATTTCCTGTGTGTGAATTGGAGCTTTGGATGAGGATATGAACATCCATCAAAAGAATATTTGGAAGTATATTTTTATCAGATATTGTAGTTGCAAGTTCCACTAATTATAATAAAGATAAATAGTTTTACCTTTCTGCATCAACTAATGCAATTCTAATAACTTTTATAGGATCGAAAATGCTAGCCTTTATCATATCAACATACTCACTTGCAAGTTGCAACACAACATTAAACTTATTAATTAGACTCAACATCTAAGAAAGAAAAAGAAACTTCAAACATTATCAATTTAGTAAAAAAATCATCAATTTCAAATATCAAAGTAGCCAATGCTTGACTCTCTACATCCTCTGCTACAATAAAAAGAGGCCTTTGTTTCTGTGATAAATGTAACAAGAAATTATATTATTTGTCAAAACTTATCACTATGTACTTATGAACTCAAGATCATTTAAATTTTCAAACTAATCGACATGACTACCTAATTTCTTTCTATCACATACACTTTGGGTGTACAAGATCATTGAGAATCCCAATTATTGAACTATGAAATTCAACAATGCAACAAAATTATATCTTAAGTAAAATGTAAATCAAATCAACATTACATGTCGTAGCTTATCAATTGATCTCAAATTGTATATACACCTTTTTCATACAGCTTAAGGACATCTACAATAGATATGCACAAAATGAATTTGGTGGAAAGACTTTAAAAACTTTCAAGTGAATACAATTTGTAGGTGTAAAGCCAAATTCCATAACCATTGCCAATATCCTCATTGCTTGTGCCAAAATGTGAGCTTTGAAACAAGATATGAATATCCATCAATGCATAGACAATACATCCCTATAAGAAATACTATACTCCCTTAAAATATAATAAATTAGAATGAACAAGATCTAAAATTCCTTTTGATCATGCATCACACAATAAGTATAAGAAAAAAAATGTCAAAAGAGCTGTGTTAGGACTAAAAAAGAAAATCCCACATATTTTCATTAACATCTATTCATTTATCTCCTAGTCCTTACAAAATCTCACCAGACTCAATTTCATGATCTAGACAAATTACTAAGGTTCGTGTAAAAATTCATTTTTGTAACTAGCATACCCAAATAATCACATTCATGAAATCCATTGAATTCCTTTGATACCATCAGGCTAACAATACTCTGTTGGTGGAACTCCCATCACCACCCTATCGATAGCCCAATAGGGGAAATTCATATCCTTACATCAGCATAATATCCTTCCATTGGGCTAACTTCCAAGGTAGTCTCCCCGACAGGCCGATGGAAAAAACAAAGATTATCACATCATCACAGCTCTGGTGCATCGACAAAATGAATGATGAAGCTCGCCTGATAGCCCGATATAATCACGGTGTATCAAAGTCTAACACTTATCAGTGAAGCTACGATGCATTGGGGTAACATTGTTTGATGTCTTATTGATAGACCGAAAAACACTTATCGGTGGAGAAGGTGGCCATCGGTGGAAAATGAACCAAGGTCCCAACAATATAGCGATGAATGATTACTACTAGCTGATGTGACGTCAAAAGAATCATCGGGATATTTAACATAAATTCTCTCCCCAATGACAAGACTAAAGCAAGTGGTATATTAATGAGCTAGAACAAAGGTGAATTGCCCCACGAATTAACCATACAATTTGCAGAAACTAGAAAGGCTACGCTAAGTGCAGAAGTAGAAAGGACAAAACTTAGAGCTCTCATGCAGTGAAGCCAAGAGAAGCAAAAATTCATGTAAGTACTCCACTCTTAGCTAGAAAGTTTCATTTTTTCAAAGTTTTCAATGAAAGAAAATGTGGAAAAACCTAAGGCAAAGAAACAAAAAACTGAAAAGAGGAATTTAAACCAAGACTTGATAGATTAGTGTCTGTGGTCAGGGCCAAGATCCAGAAGAAGTGTTCAAGCAAGTAAATTTTTAGATAAACATAGGGGTCTTGGGGATGTTTGGACGCCACACCAGGGCTATGAGCTTTTTATGTATCACTACAGAAAACAATTCAAATTTCAACCAATCTGTAACCCATGGAGACTGAACTTAGGAAGACTTGTGGTACCAAATGTGTTCATCAACGTAGAATTGGTGAAAGCTCTGGCTAGTCGGTATATTTCCAAGAAAAGAACTATCCAATCACCAAATGGGGCCGATATGCTTGTTATCTCCCAAGACCTAATCTCTAATGTATTTTAGTTAGAAGGTCCCATGAACTTGCCATTCACCATTAGAGACTTTTTGACAAAATACCATTGCATGGATACTAGTTACAAGATATGGAAGCTACCTTTGCATAGACCTAAGAATGAGCAAGGTCAACTCAAAAAATTTTCAAGCAATGAAAACCCTCCATTTCATATAGATTTGTTTGAAGAATACTTCCAATATACCTACCACCCAGCTGGTCAAGTCTTGGGAATTGAGGTTCCACCACTTATGTCTATTGCACCGATAGTTGTAGCAACTGATAAACAAAGCAAAGATGTTAGGTCATTCGACTATGCAAACTATTTGGCGAATTCCCTAAATCAAGGGCTTGAAAGAATAAAAAACAATAGTGATTGCATAGATTTC
>VDFB02337390.1:0-59998 GCA_007258455.2 Sequoia sempervirens
AGAATATCGCAAGCACAATCACTTGGAGGAAGCAATCGGATTTGTCGCTTCCCAGACAAACCAAGCATTACACACAGCACCACCCAGGTAATCAAGTTCAATAAGGATATTCATGGTGCTTGCAAACTGTCTCAGTATTTGTTGAAATCTTTGTTCCTCTTTCTTTTGGGTTTTTTTGATGCCACTGGGTGTGTTCTGTATTCTTGAGGGAATCCAAATGCTGATAATGAGGGCTCAATAAGGATGGATCTGCAAAATTATGATTCATTCACATGAATCCAAGTGGACCCATTTAAGGCCTAGACTGTAATCAGCTCTAGGGGGTGGCTTGTGACTATCTGCTTTGTGCTTGTTTCTGTCTGCAAAATTAATGTTGAATTTTTTATAAATATCTTATAGTACATCCGTGGAACTTAAAAGTTATATCAATATTGCACTGCTAACAAATGAGCCTTTGCACCTTAGATGAAACGTTTCAAGAAAACCCCTGCCCTCTCAATTTAGGGGAGTTGAAGGCGTTCAAGTTCAGGTTTTTCTTGATAACTCATGAAATATGATTAGTGTCCTTTCACGAGTTTCAGCTATCTGATGGTGAGAGACCGAGGCTTGTTTGGGTTTGGGAGTTGTTTCTAAGTTTGATTATAGTTATTGCAGTACTGAATTAAAGTCTTCCATGATGGTACATGTGTTATTTCACGATTATGAATATCCAAGAGTTTTGACAAGGAATTAATAAAACAATGTGGGAAAAGGACCTTAAAATAATGTTCCAGAGCTGGTATACTGATTAGGTGGTGGAGGTCAGTTCCTATTGAAACACATATATATACATATAAAAAGTAGAGGTCAAGATAGTTTTTCACTAAATTGAAGTATGAGAGCTCCTTCGTCAACGTTAGCAAGGGGATTTGTTTTTCCATTTACTTTTCCTGTAGAGACGTACAGAGCCACCCAAAAACACCCTGATAACAGCCAATTTGTAAGGGGTATAACTTCTGTGTAATAGAAGATGAATTATAATCAATCCAGATGCCAATTTGAAGTATGAGAGCCCCCATTGGAAGGTACAAGTGGTTTTTTTTTTGGTTTATCTTACATACACCAATACGCATGCACATGTGTGTAGATTTAAACTCATGCAAAAGCACCTTGCTTACAAAGAATTTGTAGGGCAATAACTTAGATGAAATAGAAGATGACACTTAATATTAATTTTTCCATTAGGAAGGTAGAAGGTAAAGGTGTTGGTTTAGCTAGGTTGGCAACATGACATATTAGATTCCCCTTGTAAGAACAGGGGAAACTTTTGAATTTACATTATATATTATTGTCAAATTTTGTATCCTTCTGGCTTAAATATCCTGAGTAAGCCTTGCCAAACCATCCATGTCAAGAGCTTATATAATGATATTAGAAACAACTGCACCTATATTTGCAGTCAAAGCCTAGTAAATGAAATCTTAAATCAAGAGAATCAAACAGAGCTTGGAGGCTTATATTTAGGTTTAACCCATAAAGAATAATCATCTAAGCAAGTAGGTATCACTCTGATAGGTCGTAGAGATCATTTTAAGGCGAACTGTATGATCTACAGTGACAATGGGTTTTGATTCCCGTGGCTGACTGTATCCCTGGTCTTGTGAATTGAGCTTTAATTGCTTTGCCAACATGGCTTTGCAAGGGTTCCCTTTGTTCTCCATAACACTGTTCCTCATAAAATTGGAAACTGAGTGGCATTGTCTACCACTGAGATTTTGAAATTGGTAAGTAGGTCACAAAGAAGTGTAGTTGTCATTTTAGCCTTCCCTTTTGTTTTCTGTAGAGGCAGTTATCAAAGTTTGAAAATTGTGTCTAAGGGGTTGTAATCAAGTGGTTAAAGTATTGAGTTTTCATTGCAGAGACCCAAGTTCAAATCTCCAAAGTGAATTCTAAGTGGTGACTCTTGGTCTTCCATTGTTTGGCTTCTTGTAGTAGTTTTTAAGTTGTTATCTAAATGTCAATGCTTTTAAGGAGTTCAAGTATTGTATTGTTTCTAAAGAGCTAAACATTAGTATCAGTGGGCTTAGATGCTTGTTTGAGCTATATCTCTAGACTATTAGAAAATATAAAATTCAAAATTCAAAATTGTGAATTAATGAAGTAGGATAGATTCACTCTTTAAATGAATCACAAATAAGGAAACTGATAGATGCAAGTAAACTTTGTTATGTGCAGCAAGCAGGAAATTTTGGAATCTTACAAAGTGTTGTGTCAGCTTGAGTCTGACATTCAGTGCGATTGTATAATGCAATAGATTTTGTTATGGGCTGTGCTGGTTCCAAGACAGTTGAGCAGCCACCTGGATATGAAGATCCTGTTCTGCTTGCGGCAGAAACAAACTGTGAGTATACTTCTATCTGTTCTTGTTTATTATTTAGTGTTTCTGTTCTGTATTTATCAGTGCATTTCTATGTTGTGTTTTACTTCTCAATGGAATTTCTCCTCCAACTTGGAGGTTCAAAAGTTAAGAAACTGATGCTACAAAGTACTCAAAAAAATCAGAGAAAAGAAGAACCGTTGTAAATGCTACCAATTCAGTCATTGTTTTCTTCATCTTGGGACTTGTAGGACATAAAAATCTGAGGAATTCTCCTCTTTTGATAGTTTTCTATACCTCTCCAATTTTGATTATCATGTGCATGCTTTTATTACACAGATCGGTGAACTTTGATCTTTTCAGGGGCCTAAAACAGAAATTTGGATTGGTGTGTTCTTTGAGTTGGAGCATTCTTACCTCTCACACAGTCTTCATCAAGTACTCTCTTCTGTACATCTTTTCTTCAGCAGCTTTGCTGTCTTTTTAATCTAACTTTATTCTCTCTTACTATTTCAAATTACTTCCAGAATTCTTGAGTCTTCAAGCTTCGAAAATTGTTAAAACAGACCTTCTTTGAAACCTGCAGCAGCATTAGAAGACATTCACCTCAGCAGATAGTTACCACTTAGAAATTCTGAAGGAATGTGGTTAGCTCTCTCTTAACTGATATTTAAAGATGGAAGGATTACCTTTCTTGGGATAAGAAGACACTCCAAGTCTCCTTTTGTATAATTCCTATATTCTAACTGCAGACACTCCGAGTTTCTGGGTGTTCTAAATCTTGACTTTTCTATGCTCTACCATCCTAACTTGTTAAAGTTTCAAACTTTCATCCCTGAGGTTGGCTTCTTTACTCACTAGCTTATCTATATCTCTATTCTAACATTTCCTCACCTGAAAAACTTGTATTCTATCAAGTTTATCATGAATCAAAATTTCCTTTTAACTCTTTTTTTTTCTGAATTGGAGGATTCTGAATTGTCCTGTCTCATTTTAACAGTTCATCAATCATCTCCAAGACAATTCATGTTTTCAGTATAAGATTTTTTGTTTCAATCTCACAATAAGCTTGGAAACCTCTGCTATGCTTATTGTTTCTTTCCCAATCTCATTTTCAAATTTTGACATTAAATAATCTCCATTCCACAGCAAAATCCTTGCTCCTGCGGATCAAGATTGCATTTTCTTACCACATCAAACATGCCGGTGGCTATTCTGAATTCTCACTTGTTTAATGTTGAGTTCAATTTCTCTTGAGTATTCTTTATTTTCCTTCTGCATCAAGTCAAATGACAACCAGTTGCTGATCATTCTTAAGTTTTATCATAATCATACTTACGGTTTCTTCATCTTTAATCTAAATCTAATTATAAGTTTTTCAGCAATTCACACTTTAACTTTCTTGTCCACCTGCACTGGTTCAATACTATTCCTTGCATACATCAACTTTAATCCATAAAGCCACTTTCCTTTGGTTTTATTGTTTTCTTCTATGTTATTGGGTTCGGCTATAAATTTGGTTCGGGGTCTGATTTAGGTCCAGGACAGCCTTGGGTTTGCCCAAGGTCCAGCCTGAGCACCCTGGGTCCCTTGTGGGTTTGTCAGGTTGTATTTGGTGTGAATCCCATACAAAGTTTCATGATAGCCGAATGTAGAGGGCATTGAATATTAGTTTCGTTGCACAATTTGACACAAAATGTTGCCCCCTGTCACAGAGTTTTGACATTTCTTTCTGCTAGGGAACAAGTGATGAGAGTCTGAACCAAACTGCCTACCCTTACTCTGTTGGCTTGTCTCTGAGCTTTGCTGCAACAATACTTGGCTTAAGGTGGTAACAAACATCTCAAGAATATCCTTGTTCAGTCCCAGATTGGATTATGTTGGTTGAGTTGATTGTCTTTATGGCCTCGACAAGCCCCACCCCTACCTTTAAGGTGATCAGCTTTTTCCAGATCTCAACATCAATTGCACTCTCCTAGATTTCGACATCCTGATAGGTGTATGTTGTAAAAGCATTGACCTATTGAAATGTTATCTTCTCCTCTTGAGTGAAATTAGCATCTCATTCAGATATGTACCCACATGTGGTAGACTTATATTGAGAGGCATAGTTCATAGCATGGTGTCCAACTCCCCTTCATCCATTTACAAATCAATAGCTTGTTGACCAGACTAATGACCTTGAACCAGCATCTTTTCCAGTTTAAGTTTCACTCATTGATTGAGTTTATAATTTTATTTGGTTAAAGCAGGATTGGCCGGGGGTGCATCTGCGTTGATACCTCCAATGCAATGGAATTGAATGTCAATGTATGCATTTGTTTGATGTCAGGGAGGCCCCTTATCCATTTCTGGTAATTTTTTCATTTCCTTCTTTTCCATAGCATCTGAAGGCTTTTCAGTTGAAAATACAAATCGGGTGTATGATAAAACGCAAGGATTCACAAATGGAAGCTTCAGCAACACAAATATCATTCTAGTAGAAATCTCAGTCAATTGTCAATGGCATGCTGATCTAGCTCAAATCTTAGTAGCTCAAATCTTAGTTTATTGAGTTGATTATTATGCATTAAAACTTAGCAACTATCAAATTTACGCACAGATAAGTGTGCCTTGTTTTATATGTCTGTTTTCTAGCTTATGTGTCTCAATGTGTTCACCAATTCAAACTGAGATTGGTGCAATGTTGGTGGTATAATTCATACCTGATATTTATGGCTTGGGTCTCTTTGACCTTTGATAGGTTGGTCTACCATGTTTTTAAAATTTCAACACACACATATAAATTAAGACATTTATTGTACTGCATTCCATCTGTTCCAGATGGAAATCTGTATTGATTTAATATTAATTTATTACAAATAATCTTTTATCTTTACATGTTATTGTTTCTTTAAAGCATGGTTAGTGTTGATTCTTCATTGTATTTTTAAACTTAATGCCATTTTATGACTTGGAAGGGCTCATTGAATAAGTTTTTTGGACCTCTTGATCTCCTCTTCTTGGTTTTGGATGTCAAGTGAATATGAATGTTTCTTGCATTGCTTGTTTGAATATAATTTGATTTGCTAATTTTTCATGCAGTTAGTGTGAGTGAAGTTCAGGCCTTATATGAACTATTCAAGAAAATAAGTAGTTCTATCATTGATGATGGGTTGATTCACAAGGTATGGAATAGTTGCAATTATGTTGAAGATTGAACTTGTAATCTTTGTTTTAATTCTAGAAATTGAGGATTTCCTTGAAAAAGGCTTTGTGAAAATGGTTGTTGATGCTTTTCTACAAGAGAATGGTATGGATGCAATTAGCAAATCTTTTGTTGATACCTCAATAATTATGAATAGCAAGCAAATTTTGTCTTGACAGGAAGAATTTCAACTAGCACTCTTCAGAACCCCTCAAAAGGAGAACCTTTTTGCTGACAGGGTAAAAATGTCTTCAAAAACAAATTCTTTTTCATTTCTCTTGTCTGGTTTGTTTAATAATTAGCTTTTTGTTTTAATTAGATGACTTAGTTTCATGTTCAAATGAGGAGGCAATCATTCACTCATTCTGTGCTAGTTATGCTTAATGTTTTATCCAAGAATGAATGTAATTTGGTTTTGTCTAGTAAAAGGAAACCATGCTGAAGGCCTTTGTTCTTGGACTGCACTTTAGTTTCATATACTCAACTTACAAAATATGCTGTCATAAGAGATGTCAAATATTCTGATTTAAAAAAATGCAAATTTTAGTTGCTCTATGCAAATATCAAACTGAAAATACTAATGAGCATGAAGAGTTTGTTCAATGGTTGCTTATAAAATGAATAAGAAAAAATACTACCAAAATAATTGTCTGTAATATAACTTGGTTTCGTCTAGTTAAAGAAAACCATACTGAAGGCCCTTGCTCTTGGACTGCACTTTAGTTTCATATGCCCAATTTCCAAAATATGCAGTCATAAGAGACAACGGACATTATGATTTAAAAAAAATGCAAATTTTAGTTGCTCTGTGCAAATATCAAACTGAAAATACTCATGAGCATGAAGAGCTTATTCAATGGTTGCTTATAAAATGAATAAGAACAAGCACTAGCAAAATGATTGTCTGTAATACCTGATAACAATATATACACTTGGAAACAATAAGTGATGCATACTAATATTGTTTCCAAATTATCTTGAAAGAGATGCACAAAAAAGAACCTATGCTGCATCAAATAGATTGGGATTTCAATGACAAATAAGTGCAAAGCATTTATGAGTGTTTCTCCAAAAGTTGACATCATGAATATTGTTCAATCCACATCAACCGGTGGTGTTCTTTGCATGTTTAAGCACTTTGCTTTCAGGAGAAAAATGGTAATAACTGGCCTATAAACACTTTTGGTGCTGCACCTACTCATTAAAGAGTCTCCTAACAGAGCTCGTTGCCAAGATAAAAGAAAGATAAAAAGAAATTGAAATTCAGGCTAAAGCTAACACCGAAATGACTCAGCTGTTTAGCATCTCCAAAAGGTGTTATAAATTGTAATAAGAAATAGGAAGAGTCTGCAGTGCTCGTATTTCCCAAACTTTTTAAAACAACCAATCCTTGATGAATCACAAGCCATCCCCAGACCTTTGTGCTTGAGAGATGTCCATGCAGTCCATTTACCTTGGCAATGCCCCTGACATCAAACTTTAGGATCCTTGGCTAGCCATCACTGTTAGATTTTATGATAAGATTAGTGCACAGAAAATTAATTCAAAATCAGACACAATAAGACAGCAGATACCCTGGGAAAACCCTCCACTTGAAGGAGAAAAGCCCAGCTACAATATATCACTTATATATTGAAATGTCAACACAAATTGTCTCCTTTACAAGGGCTGATATAAAGGCCAAATATAAGCACAACAATCTGATGCAACACAGATACAAACAGATGTAACTTGCAGATTATAACTCAGTCTTCAATCTGCTCTTCTACAGAATACTGATCTACTCTTCCTCTTCTTAATTCGCACTTGAGAATAATCAAACTACAATGCGTATGGATGAAATTGAATGATGAACAATGAATGATCATCGAGCATATATACAATGTGATAGGGAGAGGACGTGACCCTTCAAAACAAGTCGGCCACCATAGAAGAATACATCCCTTCATTAAATCGCGTCCCAATGGAGTATGTCTCTTGAAAATCGCGTCCAAGGGAGATGTTGGCCTTCTCAATAATTAAATATTATTTGATACAAATCGTGCCTCTTCATAAAATAGATGTCGGCCTTAACATGGACGTGCCTCTTCATCCAATCGCTGACTTCATAAATTAAATAGCCATCAGCTATAATTTAATTTAACATGTAAGGAGATCGGCTGGAAGGATACACTTGACGCTGCTATGAACATCAACACTCCCTCTCAACTAGGGAGGATACTTCCAGCTGCACAAGACATATCACCTCATCGTGATGTCAACCACAATGGCTACACCCATATGTGGAAAGGAAAGATATCACCTCATCGTGATATCAACCATCATGGCTACACCCATGTACGGAAAAAAAAGATATCACCTCATCGTGATATCAACCATCATGGCTACACCCATGTATGGTATGTACAAGTACTCATCACTTAACCTGATGTTGTCACCTCATCGTGATGTTTCACCATGGCTCTCCCAGAGGGTGAAAACACAAGTACAAGAAAATCATCACAGACTCTCTCACATGATGCTGTCATGGAGTCATACACATGACATCCACCATGGCTCTCCCAAAGGGTGGAAACAAGGGCTTTCACCTCAAATCTCAAAGAGAAATGCATTAACAAGGGCTTGCACCTCAAATCTCTCTCAAAGAGAAATGCATTAAAGAGGATCACTGATATTGAGACTCCTTCTCAGCTAGGGCTTGATTCTCCACCATACCAAGCCTGTCTCGAAAGTACACAAACTTTATCCTAGAGAGAGGCTTGGTGAGAATGTTTGCTGTCTGCTCGTTAGTGCTGATATACCTCAATTGGATCTCCTTCCTCAAAACCATATCTCTGATATAGTGGTATTTGATCTCAACATGCTTAGTTCTATCATGAAACATAGGGTTGACAGAAAGCTTCACACAGCTCTGGTTATCACAATGAATGATAGTTCGCTCCATTGATTGTCCAAACAATCCTACAAGGAGCTTCCGAAGCCACATTGCTTCTCGAGTTGCCACACTAGCTGCAATATACTCGGCCTTTGCTGTACTTAGTGCCACAGAAGACTGCTTCCTGTTGCACCAGGTTATCATCGCAGACCCCAAACTAAAACAACATCCAGAGGTGCTCTTCTGATCAATAACAAACCCTGACCAATCAAAATTAGTATAACCATGCAGCTCCAATTTCACACCTAAAGAATATCTCAAGCCATATCCAACTGTGCCACACAAGTAATGCAGGATATGCTTCACTGCAACTAGATGTATTTTCCTTGGTTCACACATGAACTGACTAAGTGCACTCACTGCATAACAAATATCTGGTCAAGTATTGACTAGATACATCAACAATTCAATCAATTGCTTGTACATCGTGGAATCCACCAGATTTGAACTAGTTGTAGCCTCTTTCAACTTATGCAAGTTGGTCTCCATAGGCGTAGACATGGATTTGCAATCCATCATACCAAATCTCTTCAAAATATCAATAGTGTACTTCCCTTGACTTAGAATCATCTCATCTGGCTTCTGCCATACTTCTAAGCCAAGAAGTAATGCATGAGACCAAGATCCTTCATTTCAAATTCAGAAGCTAACTCCTTCTTGCATTTGAGAATGAGTGATCTTCTCCAGTAAGAATCAAATCATCAACATACAAAACCAAAATCAATGCTTCGCCATCAATTACCTTCAAATACAGGTTAGAATCAACATCGTTCTTGGAGAAGCCCAGGCTTGACAAGTAACGATCAATTCTTTCATACCATGCACGAGGAGCCTGCTTAAGGCCATACAAACCCTTCTTTAGCCTGCAAACATGAGACTCCTTCCCATGTACCTCAAAGCCATCAGGTTGCTCGATATATACTTCTTCCTTGATTGCACCATTCATAAATGCTGTCTTCACGTCCATTTGGTGAATCTTCCATCCTCTAGATGCAACAATAGCAATGATTGTCCTGACAGAAGTATAACGAGCATCAGGAGCGAATGTTTCTTCATAGTCAACTCCCTCTTTTTGTGAAAACCCTCTAGCCACGAATCTAGCCTTGTACTTCACAATGCTCCCATCAGCCGCATGCTTGATCTTGAAGAGCCATTTAGAAGATACCACAGATTTTCCTTCGGGTCTAGGTACGATGTCCCAAACATCATTCTTAAGAATGGATTGATACTCCTTAGACATAGCATCTCTCCAAACCTGTTGACTAGAAGCTTCCTCAACACTGGAAGGCTCAGACTCAATAATCTGACTCATCAAGGCTACATAGCTGGAAAACTTGTGAGGTCTCTTACTTTCTCTGAAAGTTCCTCTTGGTGTTGCAAACGTTTCTGCCTCCTGCATTGTTTGCCTAGCCCAAAGAGGTCTTTTTCTACCAATCACAATATTTGTAGGCCCATCAGTAGGTTCCAAGGGCTCGACTGGATCATCATCTTCTTTAGGTTCAGGAGCCTCCTTTTGAATCTCAGGAGTATGGTCAACTTCCATATCCTCAGGAGACTCTTCATTATCTACCTCCATGTGAGTGCCCTTGGATCTTTTGAATGCAACATCCTCCTCAAATGTGACATCTCTGCTGGTTTCAATCGACTTCTGACTTGGGATGTAGATTCTGTAGGCTTTTGATGACTCACTGTAACCTACAAATATCCCCTTCTTGGCAAAAAGGTTCGAACTTTGTCCTTTAGTACTTAGGCACATGAACATATACAGGACAACCAAAAATCCTCAAATGACTTACTTCCGGCTTCACCCTTATGAATGCTTCTTTGGGAGTCATGTTCTCCAGAATGCGATGAGGACTTCTATTTTGAACATAGATTGCTGTCCTAGATGTTTTTGCCCAAAGGAAGGTTTGCAAATCTTGATCATGAATCATGGCTTTGGCTGCTTCCACAATAGATTTGTTCTTCCTTTTAGCAACACCGTTCTGTTGAGGATTATAAGGAACACTGACCTCCCTCTTAATCCCAACTCCAATGCAAAAGTTACGGAAGTTGCCGGAAGTGTACTCTCCTCCGTTATCGGATCTCAAAACCTTGATCTTCTTCCCGGACAAGTCCTCCACTTGAGCTTTGAATTCTTTGAACCTTTCTAATACCTCCTTAGATTCTTTAGATTTCAAGAAATAAATCCAAGTCTTTCTAGAGTAGTCATCAATAAAAATAATGTAATACAAGAAACCACTCGAAGAGGCAACAAACATTGGACCACATAAATTAGAATGAATAATATCTAGAATACATTTGGATCTACTTTCACTACTATGAAATGGACCTTTTGTATTCTTACCCAAAGCGCAGCCTTTGCAAGTACCTTCATGCTCTTGGTTGAATTTCGGAAGACCCATGACCATTCTCTCCATGGTAGGTAGTGCTCGAAAGTGAAGGTGAGCCAATCTTCGATGCCAAAGTTCACACGAACTTGAAGAATCATGCAATAGAGCCTAAAGTGGGCGAGTGCAAAGTCTATAGAGGCACTCTTGTCGAACTCCGATCACGTGAGCAGTCTTGATACTTGAGTTCTTTGGTCATGCAAGAACTTTCCCTTTTGAAAATGCAGCCTGGTACCCCTTGTCTTCCAATGCTGAGATAGAGACAAGATTCCGCTTGATGCCCAGAACAAATAGGACATCACTCAACTGCAAGGTAATGTCAGAATCCAAGTGGAGAGAGGAGGTCCCAACTCCTTTCATAGAATAACTAGCATCATCTCCAATGGTTACTTGAACACTAGAATCTCTCTCCACGAAATCAATTAGATGCTCTCTAAATCCGGTGATGTGGCGGGAGGCACCACTATCAATCAACCAAGTGTTGTTGTCGGTAGGCACACTGCTTGAAAGAGCTAAATAGAATAGGAAACTATCTGAATCCTTTTGCGGAGAGATCTCACCAACATTTGCAATGGAAGCCTGCTACTTAGGCCTGGATGGACAATCCTTTGCATAGTGACCATACTTGTCACATCTAAAACATTGAACACGAGAGAGATCCCTCTTCTTCTTGAATGCAGGAGCACCATTAGCTCCTTTATCTCTATTCCTCTTGAAATATCCTTTCTTCCCATCTTTCCCTTTCTTCTTCAAGGATTGAGTGGCGAGAACAAGAATGTCTTCATTCGTAGAGCTTTGACCAATACCTCTAGCAGCCAACCCAAACTCCTCTTGAATGCAATCCGCCCTTAAACGATCAAACTTGGGAAGTTTTGATCTTGCGTTGATTCCTTGAATGTAAGACTCCCAAGATGAAGGAAGACCATTAAGGGCAAGCATGGTCAAGTCCTTGTCACCAACAACATGACCAATAGTAGAGAGCTGATCTCTCAATTTGGAAATCTTCATGAAGTCAGCAATAACAGATTCTCCTTTCGCCATCTTAACATGATGGAGTTGTTGCTTCAGTGCAAGTGCCCGGCTTGTGTTGTTGATTTCGTACATGTCCTCCAAAGTTTTAAACATCTCTCTTGCCGTCTTCAACTTGGAGACGATAGGAACAATATGATCCTTCACGGAATCAACTAACATCTTCTTCGCCTTAATATTTTTCTTTTTCCATTGAAACTTCTCTTCCTCATCCATAGGCTCGGGGACATTGCTCTCCACGAACTCTGCCAATTCATTTTCCTCCAAGGTGAGCATAATTCTGAATCTCCAAGATGTGAAATTTGATGCTCCCTCAAGTCTGTCCTCAATCTTGAGATTGTTCACCATCTTGACGAAGAGGTGGAAGTGATCAACAATGAGAAAGAGAATAAGGAGTATTGCTGCAATACTAAATCTAATCAAGATCTTCTTCAAACCTGCTCTGATACCATGTTAGATTTTATGATCAGATTAGTGCACAGAAAATTAATTCAAAATCAGACGCAATAACACAGCAAATACCTTGGGAAAACCCTCCACTTGAGGGAGAAAAACCCAACTACAATATATCACTTATATATTGAAATGTCAACACAAATTGTCTCCTTTACAAGGGCTGATATAAAGGCCAAATATAAGCACAACAATCTGATGCAACATAGATACAAACAGATGTAACTTGCAGATTATAACTCAGTCTTCAATCTGCTCTTCTACAGAATACCGATCTGCTCTTCCTCTTCTTAATTCGCACTTGAGAATAGTCAAACTACAATGCATATGGATGAAACTGAATGATGAACAATGAATGATCATCGAGCATATATACAATGTGATAGGGAGAGGACGTGACCCTTCAAAACAAGTCGGCCACCATAGAAGAATACATCCCTTCATTAAATCGCGTCCCAATGAAGGAGTATGTCTCTTGAAAATCGCATCCAAGGGTGATGTCGGCCTTCTGAATAATTAAATATTATTTGATACAAATCGTGCCTCTCATAAAATAGATGTTGGCCTTAACATGGACGTGCCTCTTCATCCAATCGTTGACTTCATAAATTAAATAGCCATCGGCTATAATTTAATTTAACATGTAAGGAGATCAGCTGGAAGGATACACCTGATGCTGCTATGAACATCAACAATCACTTGCTATGGTATGTTTAATTTGATTTCAAAAGGCTTGCTCCAGTAGAGGCCTCCACCTGTAACTGCGACTTGAAGAGAGAATTTTCAAGAGTTGTTTTGCAGAGCTCTTGATACTTGTACTTTTATCAGATGCAATCTTTGTGTAAAGTTTCAAGGAAACAAATGTATGGTGACTGCTCTTCAAGATAACAAAGTGATTACTCGTGGAATTGGTGAAAAGAGGTTGTATAAGTTGGTTGATCCCAAAACAACAAAGGAAAATGCACTAGTAGTGGTTGAGAGTACAAATAAACTTTGGCATGAAAGGTATGGTCACTTGAATTATCAGTATTTGTCTATGCTTAGTAAGACTAATATGGTGGATGGACTCACATCCATTTAGGAAAGTCAGAATATGTGTACGAGGGTGTTAGATGGGTAAACACAGTTGACATTCTTTTGATCTTGATAAGGCATGGAGAGTCAAAGGGATTTTGGACTTGGTACATGTTGATTTGCATGGTCCTATGAAGACACCTATAGTGTTTGGTGCCAAGTATTTTTGTTACTTGTTGATGACTATTCTATAAATGCGGGTTTATTTTCTAAAAAATAAGTCAGCATTTTTGTGACTTTGTGGCATGGGAAAATTTGGTTGAAAAATAGACAAGTAAACAGGTCAAGGAACTTAGATCAAATAATGGAGGCAAGTCCATCTCCAATCAGTTCAAGAAATTTTGCAAGAAGGTTTAAACCAGTAGTATACTGCTTTGTACACTCCACAACAAAATCAGGTTGGGGAAAGGAGGAATAGGACAAGTATGGAGATGGCGAGGTGCATGATACACAGTTGGAATGTGCCATATAGGTATTGGACAAAGATGTAAATACAATGGTCTACATCCTTAGCAAAAGTCCTTGTAAGGTTGTGTAGAATGCCACTCCCAAGGAAGCATGGTTAGGCAATTCTACAAGTGATTTCCGAGTTTCCATTATGTATGCTGTAATGTCCCCTTATTAGAGACATAAAATGCACAAGTTAAAATCAAGAGATTTATTTACCAACACCTAATTTGCACATGCAATTTGCCTTGAGGACCTACACACATCATGTATTGATATGACTTATTACTCTTGAGAATAGAACTTTGCCTTGTCTCCTCTTTCCTAGCCTCATGGGATGGCAATTTACTGTGCTAAAGGGCGCGTGAACGCATCTCAAAGTGGAATCCCTCAAGGTGTTCCACCCGTCTTGGGATCGTCCATCAATGGGCGATTTACCCGCTTTTCCCTCCACAAACGCACTGTCCTTATTGAGCACTAGCCAAAGGGAGCTTGAGCCCGAAGCCTATTCTTCAAGGTAAAGTCATAAAAGCTCAAGGAAGCACAATAATTGTTGTAAGCAACATTATTGTGGTATTGACAAATATTATTCATTAAGTTCTCTATGCATTCACCTATCATAATGTATCTAGTCAAATCTAGAAATCATCACAGATTTACACATACATTGATATTGATTCTGATAGGGTCGGATTTAGGCGTTACATTGTAACCCATTGTCATAGGACTGGAATTCGATTTTAAAAACCTCAAGGTTATGTCATTCGGTTGAGGATACTTACCTCTGCTTGTTTCTCCCTATTCGATAGATTCAAGATGGTTCTGTAGACTCTTGCGTGTTTTCTTGTTCTTCATCGATGATTCTTTTATAATACATATCAAAGTACTCTAGGTTAGATATTAAGCATCTTCCAATATCCCATAGGTGGAATTCCATTATACCAATTGTCATTACAGTGAATGAAGAGTCATCATTACTTACAACTCTCAATAATTGTTGTAAGCATTATTATTGCATTATATATAAACTATAATCATCATTTCATGTATATACTTTAATCGTTATTCATTATATATATATGTAATGATTTGTTCCTTATACGGAATGTGAATATTTATTCCCTGTGGGAAGTATATATGAATATGAGATAACATTATACCAATCTTATAGAATATCTCATATATCAACATATCATCATATATATTTTATATATCAATATATATCAAGATAACCTTTCATATATATATATATATTCATATATTCATTCCATATAGATTACTTTATATATCACATATATTACTATATATATATAATATATATAACTATTATATATCACTTTATATATCATTGATCATATATTACTTACAGATATCTGATTACATATATAGTATCATATTCCCTTCTATCTTCTCACCCAACCTATTCTTCTTTCTACTTAGAAATATATATATGTATATCTTTACTCATTTAAAACTAATCTATTTCTATATATAAGTAATTACCTCACCTCATATAAGTAATTACCATACATATATATAATTAATTTATACTGCTGCAACAGACTTACTTCCTACAGCCCATGCTCCACAGCAACGAATCCTTTCTCCAGCCACGATAGTGAATTGTCTCTCCTCCATTTTATTCGGTTCTTCTCCCCCCTTTTCAGCCTACTCATTTTTACCCATATATATGTTCCCTATTACTCCCTTATTTCTTTTATTATTATATCCCCAAGTTTAGAGAGACGTGTCTTTTTGAATAATCGCTGCTTGTATTAATTTATCGCTGCCTTAACTTTCAAACATTGCACCTCATTTATTCCCATCGCACCCCTTGTTTAAGATTCATGCTTATCGCTGCTGAGTCTTAGAATAAGACAAGGTAAATTTGTCTTTTATAGATAAAATAAAAGACTTTATTTGCTGATAACATATCTTATTAAAATATGTATCATATTAATATTATTTTACCTCTTCTGTATGATATTTAATATATATTTCATATTATCAAATATTATATTTATAATTATAATTATTATCTTGATAATTATAATTATAATAATGACAATTACTAATATCAATATTTTGATATTTACTTCATTTGTATTTTTTTTTTATTATTTTGTATTTTAATACTAAAGTTTGATAGTTATCATTTTATTTCAATCTTGGGGGGGGGGGGGGGATATGACATTTGCTTTTGCACGTACTGCTAAGGAAAAGAGAAGTAATTTAGAAACAACAACAAACTATATATGTTTGTTGCCTACAATGAGCAATCTAAAGCATATAGATTGCTAGATGTCTCTATGTACAAATTTGTGGTTAATAGAACTGCTGTTTTAGATAGAGAAAATACCATTCTTTTTAGTTAATGGTAATTCTACACATGTTAGCGTTTGGAGAGCTGCTTCTAATTTAGGAACAAGTTTTGGTGTTGAAATCAAGCAAGAAACATCAAATGGGTCAAATCCCAAGGGAAAATTTGGTGGAGAAAAGAGTGATTCTCAATCTTCACAGTAAGATTTGGAGAGCCAGGAAAAGAGACTCAAGTGGCATCATAGTGTTGTACCCAAACCAAATTTTTTGCTTCATCAAGGCATTTTGTATAAAATGGTCTAAACCTTGTTAAAATGACGATTAATACAGTTTTTGGGCAATATCAAGCATGGAGTTTTGTTAATGTTTTGTTAGTCAGAGGCAGTTTCATTGATCAGAACCTGAATGAGACTCAGAACAAAGCATTTCACGGTGGAGGAGCGTTTCACAGCGACAATTATACTTTTGAATGGTCATTTCAGTGGCCAAAATAATGATTTCAATGGTCAATTCTTGAAGATTTCTCAAGGAAAAGCAGAATTGCGCCCCTGTAGCCCAAGGGTGCCCTTCTATTTGAAGGTCTAAATTTTGTGATAAATGCTCAAGCATACAGTCAATCTCTTTAGAATTAGTCTGCCTATCTGACGAGCTATCCTGCGAGGCTATCTGAGACTAGTAACTCCGGTAACTGGCGACGAAAGTTGAAGATTCCAGAGGTTGCAGTCTGCAGAAGCTTGTTGTTTTACAGCTTTTGCGCCCCTGTAGCTCAAGGGCGCATTCTTTAAAGGAGAGTTAGATCTTGGTTTTCTTGATGGTTGATGCAGTCAATCTCTTCACGACTAGTCTGCCTGTCCAACGAGCTATCAAACATAGTCATCCGAGTCTCAAAGCTCTGGCAGTCGACGTCAGAAGATGAGCTTATGAAGTGAGCTCACATCACAAAACTTCCTCAGATGGTGTAATTGCGCCCCTGTAGCTCAGGGGCGCCCTTCAAGATGACCCTTAAAATGGAAAAATTTGCAGATGATGTCTTCCTGACATTAGTGCTACTCTAGTCCAGTTTCGCAATGCACCAAGTTGCCTATTAATCCAACATTCTGAGAGATTGTGGCAGAGATTCAACCAGGCACGTAATTTCACGGGCGGACTGGCATATCAATTTCATTGTATTTCTATAGGCCAGAGGCGCCTAGCTTTCAGGCTTGTCAGATGAGGGTGTTCACGCTCGAAGTCTTCACGAGATTTGAGCGTAGTTACTCCAGCTATCCAACAAGCCCAGCCGTCAGCCATTGGGATTTGGCAAATGCTCGTATGTGCGAGGTCTTTAAGGAAACACTATAAAACGAAGACAACTCAGAAAATGGCTAAGTCTGGTCGTCTATTCCATCTTGGGAAAGGTGCCCTTCTATTTGAGGTCTTAGAAGCAGTTTTCTTGCTCCGTCGCCTCTAGAAACGTCTCTTGTATGTCCTTCTGGCTACGCCTCGAGACAGACGGTGTTCGAATCGGGTCATCCCAGCTCCAGATATCAGAAGTCAAAGTAGGGTATCTGGTTGAGAGTTGCAGTTTCGTCAAAATGATGTTCATGCCTTCTCAAGCGAGGGGCACTTTTACTTTAAGGGTCCTTAATGTACTTTTCAGATACCTTGCATATATTCATTGGATGCAGAATACCTCTAGTTATGCAGTGTGCGTGGTTTCTTGTCAGCAGGGTTCACCGTTCGTCGTCGGCAGTCGTTTGAAGCGTCAGGTGACAATTTGGGGAAATGGTTGTCTGGTTCCTGAAAGTCAATTTAATCAAGGATACCTAATTCTTTGAGGTATTAAATGATGGATTTTGCAGTGACGACTCCCAACAGACATTTCTTCCTTGCTCTGCAGGCTTCGCAATGAATACACCAGTTCAGTCTCAGCATCATCCGATCACCCAGAAATTAGTGACGAAGATGGCCAGTTGTAACTTTGTAGTCAGCTACAAAGTAGGAAGTTAATAAAAAGTGTCATATCTTGAGCAAATGGACACCTATGAGGCCAAGTAATGACTTTTCGGAATCAGTGAAGATAGTCAGTGAAACCTAAAGCTTCATTCGTTTTGTCAACTGAAGTTAAATAATATTTAATATTTATTTTGCATATTTAAGCATTAAAATGGCGAATTTCTAAAGTTGGCGCCTTATGCAAATTGCATGATAAATATTATTTTATTATTATTTGTTTCTAGACTCAGAGTCAGTGGCAGTGTAACTGAAGGGGGTCCAATCAGAAGCCTTCTATTTCCGTTAAGGTTTTAAATCTTGTAGTGAACAAGATGGTATGAATTTTCTTTATTGAAGTATGGCGCCATCATTGTTCATTCTCACAAACTTCAAGAGAAATTCGTAATTCTTCAGAGCAAAGGTGATTTTTCAAACAAAGGCGAATTTTCAAGGCAAAGGCGAATTCATCATCAACAATCAAAGGCGATTTCATTAATTCATTCTTTTTGTAGGTTAAAGTTCATATTCATCAGCAAATTTGAAGAACAGGGGCGATTTTCATAGAAGAAAGAGCTTATAAAAAACGTCTTTCTCTTCCTTGATTCTCAAATTTCTCTCAAAATCCAATTCGCATGTTCCTGAAATTGGCGAATTTGACAAGTCTAAACATCTAGATCATTTCTATATAACTTCCTCGAATTAAAATCGTGCGTTTGATTTTTTAGGAATTTTTAACTTCAGAACATTCGTTCTCGAGTTACTAATTTTCTCAATTGAAAACTCTTTGCATGGTCGAGTAGAGGTTAGATTTTCGCATTTCTGACGTTCTGGGTTGTCTTAGAATCTTTTTTTGGACAAAACCCATATCTCAGATTTTTCGCCGAAAATAACTCTTCAAAAGGCTATTTTTAGCTTTCCAGAAATCTTGTCAGAACATAGTCGAGTTCACAGTCAACAGGCGAGTTTTTCAGAATGCAGTACACTCAACTCGAATATGGGACCAAATCAGTCCTTACGATTTCATCGAGACAGTTGAGACAGATCTTCACAAAGTGTTGCCAGAAGCAGTCTTAGATCCAGTCAAGATTAGAGGTTCGATTATTCAAAACATTCAGCAGTCTGGGTTATTGGAGGCCGCTTCTATTCCTATCTCCGTTCATTTTATTGAGTTCGTGATGTCTTGTATTAAGCATTACAACTCTACTACTCGTGAGATAGTGTTAGTAGATGGACGAGTTATTTGCAATCTCAAGCCTTTGGACGTGGAAAGAAGTTTTGGTATACCTCAACACTCGAACAGTTTAGTTATTTCTATGGAGCAGTGCGAGCATGCATTCAATGCTGATGTGGACAAGTGCCAGAATAAAATGGCAGAAAGATGGTTAAAACAAGCGAAGAATAGATTGCCAAACAATGTGGGTCGTGGTGAGTACAAGGATGAGTACTTGATTCTAATTACACTCTTGAATCGTGTCTCGGGTCAGTCACATGCTAATGTTTTCCAGCCTTGGATGTATTACATCATTGGTCGCATCATATCTGGGCAGGAGCATTATGACTGGGCATCCTTCATCAGCGATATTATCCACAAGCAGATCACTGGTTTCCTAGTTGCTCATGAATTTCACATGTGTTCTTATCTCGTGTACTTGATTGCTTATTAGGGTCAGTTCTGAGGACTAAACACAGTGGGCATTCTCAGTGTTCAGAAAGTCTATCAGTATTATGATCAGCTTGAGTTCACTAAGGCTGAACATCATTTCAAGCGTGTTCATGAGGCTTTCCTGACTTATACAGTGAGAAATTTGGACCGGGAGTTGCACATTTGTAATGTCCCCATTTTAGCTGACACTGTTTGTCGAGGAGTGAGCCTATTATTTCGATCCTCGTAGGCTGACAGGAGTGTGCAGAGGATCATCTGAGGCAGTTACTCAGTGTTTGGTAGCTCCAGTTTTGCAGTTGTTTCAGGTTGGGCCTTCGCAGAATCTTCTAGAGTGCATTTTCAGGAACTTTCTATTTTTAGAAAATTAGGTCAGGCGGAAGCTGCTATTTTGGGCAGGGCACCTGGTTCAACTATTCAGCTCAGAGTCGACCCAGTTCTGCAGTTTGATGATCAAACAGAGAAATAAGGAGTATTTAATGATTTATTAAATATTTAATATTTTGACTTTATATTAAAGTCACTTTATTGAAATATTTAAATATTTAATTAATTGGCCTATTATAAAGTATTTATTATACTTTATAATAAAGTATTAATTTCTGACTTAATGAATATTTATTATTCATTAAAATAAGACGCCATTTAATTATTAAATATTTCTCCTAAGTGTTAAAGGCGAATTAAATCATTTTTATTAAATGATTATTTTAAAAGAGCTTTGGGTCGAATTTTCTCAAGGGGCAATATATATTCACTCAAGACAAAATCGAACCATTATGGGATGTTATTCTAATTTGTCTTTTTGCTCTGAGCATTGGAGTTTGCAAACCTTAGGGTTTCTGGCAGACGAAGCGTTTCTGGAGAACGAAACCTCTTCAGAGATTTGGCAGACTGAGGCTGTGCAATACCAGCTGAAGCTTGCATCTTGGTGACTTCACGCAGAGGTTACAGATTGAGCTTATTGGAGTGATTTCAGACGAAGTTTACAGAGATCTTTCATCAGTTGTTTGGGGCGACTTTACCAGAGGTCAGTTATCAGAGATCTGGCACTTCTTTCAACAAGCCGTACCATATTTAATGCTGCTGTCAGGCCGTACAGTTCTGTACCAGCAAGCCGTACTTTATCATTTGTCAGTGGATATCTTCAGAACTCAGCCTCTATCAGCCAGTTTGGGTGCGCCTAGGGTTTCCAGATACTCAGCATTAATTTCCAGAGATCAGAGATTCATTCATTCTTCAGCCGTACATTTCTCCTCTGTTCTTTTTGGCGCCTGGCAAGCAAAATCAGGTTTTTGAAATAAATTCATATTTAATGCATATGTCATATTTTTACATTGTAAATGCTCTGGAAGTTAAATAAAATGATGCGCCCACCTTCTCTGAACATTTTCCAAGCGTATTTAGAGTTTATTTATTTTTTATGAATTTATTAGCATTTTAGAGAGAAATCGCAGCTTTCATGATTAATGCAAAAAACCTCAAAAAATTATAAAAACACAAAAACTTGCAAAAACAACAGTTACAGTTAGGGATTCGGGGTTGAGAGCCACCAGGGTTCCTATAGTGGTATCAGAGCACAGATCTCTTGCCATCCTGTGCTTTTTCAGTTGCTTTTTCAGAATACAGTGTGCTTTTTGCTTGCCTTTTCATGAGCCGAGATACTATTCATTATATTAGAGGCGTAGGAACAGGCAAAGACGAGGATTGGACAGGTCCACCTATCCCTGAAGGTCAGACAGTGTCAGGAGTACTTGGTATTCACAGATCCAGTTCTAACAGTAGTGAAAACAGTGTTGGAACCCTAATGGCAGATCGTGAGACTTCCTCAGAGACTCGTAGGGATCCAGGGAAGGCGCATGCAGAGGGTGATATTACAGATGAGGAGTTTAGACGGAGGCATGATAACATGGACATGATGTCTCAGTTGATGGGTACCATTAGACAGTACATGCCCACACAGCCTCATTACATACAGATTGGTCAGACGAGCGGGACTACACCAGCGGATCAGCCATTGGCATCAGTACCACGACAGCCGTCACCGATCTATCAGGAGCGTAGGCCAGGACATCCTACTTTCTTACCTAGGGAGACTCCACCATAGACTCCGGGGGCAGAGCAACAGGGGCAGCATCAGGAGTTTCAGCCACATAATGGCATGTCAGTGGCAGATGTGACGAGATTTCATGGTGAGTACATGTCACTAGCACCTGAGATCCGGCAGGCACTTACGTTTCATGAGTTTATGGATGTCCATAAGCCCAGAGGAGGAGGTAGATTTGACCGTAGACCCCCTCAGCATCAACAGCCACAGCCACAGGTGAACAGGGACTTGCAGTATGCTGTTAGCAAGATTACCTTGCCATATTTTGATGGGTCTGATAAGACATCAGCAAGGTCTTGGGTCCAAAAATTGGACAACTATCTTTCATTGAGGCCTATGCAGGAGGACGAGGCCATAAAATTTGCTACTTTACATCTTGACGGAGTAGCGCATGATTGGTGGCACCACGGCATGTATACGCTAGGCCATCATGCAGTCAATACCTACCAGGAATTCACCAGCAGGCTCATAGAGCGATTTGATAAAAAGGATCCAGAACTTTATTTCAGGGAGCTAGCTCAGCTCAGGCAGACAGGTAGCTTGGATTCGTACATTGGTGAGTTTCAGAGAGTTGCAGTTATGGTGACTGGCATTTCAGAACGGAGACTCATTATACTCTTCGTTGAGGGCTTGACAGAACCCATGAGAGGTTGGGTTAAGGCTTTTGACCCTCCTACTCTTCAGGAGGCGATGCGGAAGGCAAGGAGTATGGAGCTTGCTGCTCCGAAGAAACAATTTCAGCCTAAGACAAACAACTTGCCTGTTGAGGAGAGTCATACACCAGTTGCAGAACCAAAAAGGAAACCAGTTGCAAGAATTGATGATGCAACTCGGGATGAATTGAGAAAGAAACAACTTTGTTATTGGTGCAAAGAACCCTACAGCAAGGAGCATGATTGTCCTTTGAGACCGAAGGGCAGAGCCAACCGCGCCATGTGGGTTTACTATGATGATGACGAGTCTGATGATTCAGACCAGCAGGTTGTTTCAGAACATGCAGAGGCCGGGAATGCCTCTATGGAGTTTGGGCCCGATGCCAACTTATCCCCGTTGGTGTTATCTGCTAGTGTACGGGATGACTCATTCAGGTTTAGGGGATTAGTGGAAGGACAGCGATGTATTGCTATGCTCGACACTGGAGCCACACACAATTTCATTGATGAGAGCTTCGTCAACAGATGTAGACTCCAGACAGAGGATTTCGCTGGATTCAGAGTTCGGGTGGCAGATGGATATACACTCACTTGCACTCGACGGATTTGTAATCTCACTCTCATGCTGAATGATTATGAGTTGCAGGCAGACTTTTATGTAGTCAACCTGGGTGGGATGGATTTAGTGTTGGGTATGAGATGGCTTCAGGACATCAGTGTGTTCACCCTCAACTTGCCTAAAATGGAGATGAGATTTGAGGTACAGGGCAAGAAATATGTGTTGAGGGGGATTACAGATGGCAGCCTTCGTTCTATCTCTCTCGTTAGTGGGAAGAGCGAGAAGGTAGAGAAGGATTTTGTGCCGACCAGGCAGGGTTATGCTCAGTACCCGGGGGTTCTGAGACAGTCGTTTGGGATCAGCCTAGTGGTTTGGGTCCGTTTGTGACCAATCCATTGTTTGAGATGAATGTTATATCTTCATACGACAATCCACTCTTTGAGTTTGATATGGGTCACTCTCCTGATCCTGGTCTTGAGAAGAAGGTTGATAGCGTTTGGGATCCTACTAGTGCACTGGGATTTCAGACTCAGCTCACGGAGGAGTATCACAGTGTGTATATGGTGCAGAGTGCATATGGTTACGTGATTGACCCGCATGTACACAATTTGTTTCAGGTGCACAGTTCTAGTATGCACGTGCTTGATATGTTGGATGACAGTATATCTCGTGCAGTTTTAGGGGGTAAGTGTTGCTTGCAGTTTGACTTGCCTCCTTCTGAGTTTCTTGATCCTATGCCGGACCGCACTGAGGTTAATAGGGAATGGTATTCTATTCTTGCTGATCAGTTGTGGGAGTTACAGGAGTCAGTTGTGGCCAGCAGGAACATTGTCCGGTACTATCCTTGGGATCCAGGTGGTGCAGCCTGTATTTGCAGAGATTGCTTGAGGACAAGCAATTTCAGGGAGGGCGGACTGTAATGTCCCTTTTGTTTTGAATGTTTGTCGAGGAGTGAGCCTATTATTTCGATCCGAGGGTGACGTGAGGTGCAGAGGATCATCGGGCGCATCGTTTGTAGCTCGTTTTGGCAGTTGTTTTAGGTTGGGCCTTGCAGAATCTTCCAGAGTGCATTTTCGGAACTTTCTATTTTTAGAAAGTTAGGTCGCGTAAGCTGCTATTTTGGGCAGGGCACCGTTCAACTATTCAAACAGCTCAATCTACCAAGTAGCTTTGATGATCGACGGAGAAATAAGGAGTATTTAATGATTTATTAAATATTTAATATTTTGACTTTATATTAAAGTCACTTTATTGAAATATTTAAATATTTAATTAATTGGCCTATTATAAAGTATTTATTATACTTTATAATAAAGTATTAATTTCTGACTTAATGAATATTTATTATTCATTAAAATAAGACGCCATTTAATTATTAAATATTTCTCCTAAGTGTTAAAGGCGAATTAAATCATTTTTATTAAATGATTATTTTAAAAGAGCTTTGGGTCGAATTTTCTCAAGGGGCAATATATATTCACTCAAGACAAAATCGAACCATTATGGGATGTTATTCTAATTTGTCTTTTTGCTCTGAGCATTGAAGTTTGCAAACCTTAGGGTTTCTGGCAGACGAAGCGTTTCTGGAGAACGAAACCTCTTCAGAGATTTGGCAGACTGAGGCTGTGCAATACCAGCTGAAGCTTGCATCTTGGTGACTTCACGCAGAGGTTACAGATTGAGCTTATTGGAGTGATTTCAGACGAAGTTTACAGAGATCTTTCATCAGTTGTTTGGGGCGACTTTACCAGAGGTCAGTTATCAGAGATCTGGCACTTCTTTCAACAAGCCGTACCATATTTAATGCTGCTGTCAGGCCGTACAGTTTTGTACCAGCAAGCCGTACTTTATCATTTGTCAGTGGATATCTTTAGAACTCAGCCTCTATCAGCCAGTTTGGGTGCGCCTAGGGTTTCCAGATACTCAGCATTAATTTCCAGAGATCAGAGATTCATTCATTCTTTAGCCGTACATTTCTCCTCTGTTCTTTTTGGCGCCTAGCAAGCAAAATCAGGTTTTTGAAATAAATTCATATTTAATGCATATGTCATATTTTTACATTGTAAATGCTCTGGAAGTTAAATAAAATGATGCGCCCACCTTCTTTGAACATTTTCCAAGCGTATTTAGAGTTTATTTATTTTTTATGAATTTATTAGCATTTTAGAGAGAAATCACAACTTTCATGATTAATGCAAAAAACCTCAAAAAATTACAAAAACACAAAAACTTGAAAAAACAACAGTTACAGTTAGGGATTCGGGGTTGAGAGCCACCAGGGTTCTTACAACATTCGTATCTCGGCAGTTGCTAGGGCAGCGATGGATGGTTGGGCGGATTGGTTTATTCAGTTCCCGACATACACCTACATCTGAGTATATGGATTTATAGGAAATCCAGCTATGCTTCCACATTATCCTTCGGATAAGACAGTCTTTATGGAGTTCCTGAGGCAGTTGCATGACGTTCATTGTCTTTTACACTGTAAGCATAGACCAGCCGCCAACTTCCCTCTTCAGTTCGGAATGTATGGTGCAAGACGGCAGTTGATGCCAAAGTTGCAGGACAGGAGCTTGAGAAATATCATCTCAAATATCTTGTTGAGGCTCGTGCCTATGATCTTTCAGGTCATTACACAACTCGCCTTACTGGACGCACATATCATGAGCCTTCTATGGAGGATTATTGGGCAAATTGCGCAGATGATTTTGAGGTTTGTAGATGTAGCTATCGCCGCTTCTCTCTCTCACAGATTTCTGTTTTCTTGGTAGAAGATGTGGGAGGTTTATCAGATGATGAGGGAGAAGTACTTCCTCAGTTTTTCAGAGAGCAGGTTGACACATAGCCGTTGCCAGCAGTTGATTGGTACGCCAAGGAGTACGCAACAGCAAAAGAGAGGTCAAGTAGAGTTATTCAAAACAGTATACTTTACCTCGACAACAAGAGGACCAGGAGGGTAAGTGTGCCTAGAGCAGAGCCGCCAGTAGTGGTGAATCCTTCACTACCTTCCTCGTCAAAACCTAAACAGAAGAAGAGTAATCCTCCTAAGAAAGGTCCAGCGCCAAACAAATCAAAAGGTAAGGCGCTTGTCATTGATACACATACGGAGCCTGACAGACAACTTATTACAGAGCCAGTTCAGAGTCCGCTAGTGCCTGAGGTTCAGCCTCAAGTTCTTACACCAGTTCCGAAGCAGTCACCAGCCCCAATTCACATTGAATTGGATTTAGACTCCTCATCTTGCAGTAGCGCCTCTACATATTCACTCTCGTCACAACCTCTTGTTGCTAGTATAGACCCTTCCAGTAGCATTAGCCGAGATCAGTCTTGGATTGAGTCTCAGCTGGGAAGGAAGAGGAGGCAGCCATCCTATGTCCTTAATCATTTAGATTTTGATCAGGTTTATCAGGATGTGCCAGACAAGAGGATCAAGAACATGGTCCACGTGGAGAGGAATACCGATATGGAGATTGTCGTCGAGACTGCTATACCTCCACAGGGGAAGAGTTTGGACGAGTTGGAATCTCAGGACTTTGAAGTTATCACAGTCAACCTTGGTCGTAGTACACGCCAAACTCAGGTTGATTTCCTACAAGTTGCTACAGACAGTGCCAGGGATAGAATGCTGAAAGACGGAGAGGTTAAGGCAGCCCTCAAGGCTGAAATCAGACAGCTTCGTCAGTACATTTCTAGCCTTGTTGACAGGCCAGATGCCATTACCACACTCCCACCAATGCTCGAACCTCCAGCAGAGCAAGGTCAACTTAATCATTTGGTTGCATATGGCAAGCGTTTGGATGAGTGGGAGGAGTTCGTTGCTAGAGGCCGTTCTATGCTCACAGAATTATATCAGTTGCGGTACAATGCATGAGAGCTCCGGTTACGTCTCCAGGATGAGGAGCGAGACATGGCAATTAACAGACCCCGGGATGAGATTATGATTGCTCACCTGAGTATGGCATATGAATTATTCATAGATGCAAAGGATAAAGAGGCTATCTACTCTTGGAAAACACAGTTGGTTTTCAAGGCAAAGATAGAGGAGACTATGGCATCAGAGTTGGCTGAGAGTAGAGAGCACGTTACTAGTGCACTCCGGTTTGTGAGGACCTTAGTATCTCACTTACCGTGCCGATATCAGATTGAGGGTGGTGCGTATGTTGAGCTTACCGATGTACAGTTAGAGCTCCAAGCACTCGCTCATACTATTTTCAGTGGGAAGACCGTTGGCTGTAAGATTAATCAGCTTACAGTCATGTCAGTGTTGTTCAATGAAGCAACAAGGAGTAGGGGTGAACTTCAGTCCCAGATCACAGCTGGTGAGGACATGCTGCGCAGGCATAGCATTCTTCGACAGAGTATCAGAGCTCCAGATAGTGATGCAGTTAACAATCTCGTTGAGGGATTGACTGCTCGAGATCACGATCAATAGACTTCAGTTCCCACCTCTCAGAATAGACTTTATACACAGGAGTTAACTTGGCGTTACCCTTTCTAGTTATAACTTGTTGTTTCATCACATGCATATCTATTCTGAGATCAGCTTTATTTACTTGGAGTTTTATTTAGGGTTTTCCGTTAACTGATGGTAGTGTTCCAGTTAACATGCTTTCAATAAGGACGTGCATGCTTGCACAATTGTCCATTTTAGATTAGATGTTTCGGTTAAGCTGATGGTAGTTTTCCAGTTAACGTATAGTTTGCTTTATTAGGGCTTAGCAATAAATCTTGCATGCATTGCAAGACTGTAGTTGACTCAAGGTGATTTTAGGGTTCCCTACACCTTTTGATGTCTATAAATAAGAGCTTTTGCTCATTTGTACATAACTTTTGCATGAGAGAAATATATGCGGCCTACCTTGCCCTCAATATTGCTCTTTTGTATCTGCTCATGCGTTTTTACTATTATGATGAATTGTTATGCCACATAGGGTTTCATGCAATTATAATGGTGAATTTTTTCCTTAGTTAGATAAAATCTGTTTTGTGTTCAATAAACTCGTCCAAATTGAGTTGATAGTTGTGCCACCTTGCCTTCAAGTTGAGAATCTGTACTTGGTTATCGTGTGATGTGTGTGAATAATAAACTTATTCAGATTGAGCTGATAGATGTGCCACCTTGCCTTCAAGTTGAGAATCTGTATTCAATTTATTGTATGTTGTTGTTTCCAATAAACTCGTTTAGATTGAGCTGATAGATGTGCCACCTTGCCTTCAAGTTGAGAATCTACACTTGTTTATCGTCAGATAGTCATCCTTGCTCCATTTCCTCATGCTCTGTTTTTCTTGAGGAAACTGGATAGATTTTAAGTAATTAGCCTAGTTGTAGTTAGTAATCTGCGAAACCAGAAAATACTCAGCTGCAACGTATAAAAGTTTTCGAGAAAGCCTTGTACCTCTACAGCTGAAACAAAAAGACAGGATTTAGTTTAGTATACTTTCCTTTTCAAAAGCATTTTTGTCAAGCACAACGAGGGAGCTTCCCCTCCTAATTTGAAGAGCACTCATTGCGTAGTGTGCATAGTTGTCCGTACCAACTCTTACTCCAAACGTGCTAGTTGTTACGCCAACACATAGTTTATACCAAATTGAAGGATGTTCGGGAAGGTGAATTTCCTTAGTCAATGGAAGGTTGATCTACAAGATTGGGAAAGTAAATGGTGCAAGGTGATGAGAAAGTAAACTTTTCTCTTATCGCTATTGCTTCACAAATATTTGGGCCTTCTACATTTGAAGAAGCCAAAGGAATTATCTTGAAAGGGAATTTGTCATGAAGGTTGGAGTAGGTAGTAGGGGAATGTAGATAGAGCACCGTAGTGATGTGTATGGTATATGTCCCAATATATTTCAATGTTGGAGAACATTAGGCATCAGATATTTAGGAGATTGACATGGTGATATCCCTTACAGGATATAATCAAGCTCTATATTGTTTAGTTTTGGATCTCTCATGATTATGTAGTTTGTGTTGGGATTGATCACTCTTAACATCAAACAAGTGACAAATGAATCATTCAAGACAAGATGACACATCAAGGTACAACAAGTAAAGTCAGTTATCCCAATTTTCAACACCACTTCCTAATTCACTTGGGTAACCATGTACTCCGGTAAGATGGAATGGACCATAGGGTCACAAGATGATTTTTTTGCATTAGCAGCATGGTTAAGCTCATGTTTGGACTTAATCAGACTCTTTGTGCCCCATATTCTATACAAGATCATGTTATTGATGTAATGATTAAATCATTAGGAGAATTTGCAGGATCTATAGATGTAAAACAAATTTCTTCATCATTCTAATCCATTTTCATGTTTGTAGGTGTCAGCTTAGTCACTCTGGTTCATTTGGACTTAATCAGACTCTTTGTGCTCCATATTCTATACAAGATCACATTATTGATGTAATGACTAAATCATTAGGAGATTTTGCAGGATCTATAGATGTAAAACAATTTTCTTCATCATTCTAATCCATTTTCATGTGTGTGGTGTCAGCTTAGTCACTCTGGAATGTACACCATAGGGTCATTTGGTGATTTTTTTGCATGAGCAGCATGGTTAAGTTCATGTTTGGACTTAATCAGACTCTTTGTGCCCCATATTCTATACAAGATCACATTATTGATGTAATGACTAAATCATTAGGAGAATTTGCAGGATCTATAGATGTAACAATTTTCTTCATCATTCTAATCCATTTTCATGTGTGTAGGTGTCAACTTAGTCACTCTGGTTCTGCTATCATCACAGCTTCTACACTAGAATTATAATAGGGATCTCACAAGAATAGTCATCATCTAGTCCAATATATGATCGATTGACGTACTTTAAAGATGTAGATGGACAAAACACATTAAAAACCATCATATTCACGCTCTCATAATGATGAAATGGTGTCGAGGTTTCAATTCTACTTTGTAGGTGTGTAGGTAGTGCTACAGCTTTAAAACAAATCTGAAATCTATCAGAATTATAAAATCTATAAATGTCATGTTCAGGGATTTTTGTGAAATATTATAGATGCTATATTAGCTTTAAGTTTAATCATTAATGGAATCTAAGTATATTTGGCAAGTTGTGATCACATCTGAGAGCATGATTATCCTAAAATGCTAAAATTAAATAAATTCTGCAAAACCAACTCGAAATGATGTGAAATGTGATTTTTTGGTTGATGTGATCAGCAGCAGAATGAATATGTGATCACATTCAAAAGCCTTCTCTTGGTTTAGTTGTAAATCTTGTTGTCCAGGATTCCTACTTTCCAATATAACAGTTCTACTTGCTTTCCAAGTGCAGATAATCCTGAAACTTTAATTTCTGCCGACGTGAAGCTTGAAAAGTTAAGATTTATGTTTCTTGAGAGACACAAGATTAGGGACAAACACAATGAAACATCACATGCTCAGGTAACCTTCCTATGCTCTTAGGATTGGTTGCAACAGAAGGAATCAAGTGAGTGAATAAAATTGACAAGTGATAGAAAAGTAAAACAATATATCAAGATAGGTCAAAATGGATCAGGTAAGTGGATTATGAAAGGAAAATTGTCCATGTCTTCATAAATGAGGTAATAAAGGTCAAATATTCGTTTTTACAATGCAATTATGTTGCAGTCACTGTCAATGAAGCTCCACAGCCTCAATGTACAATTCTTACAAAATCATTTAATCCAATATGTCTGATGCAAAATGGATGTAATCTTTGCAAAATGGATGTAATCTTATCAAAATTAGTAAAGTGAGGGTGTATGGTGATGACTTTATTGTGGAAAATATCTGTCATTAGGAAGGAAATAATTAGCTACCTTTGACATCATTGTTACTAATCATCCCATCCATACACTTGCCAATGAAAAAATACAAGGCATTGACATCGAATATGCTAACAACTGCACACAAATCATTGAATTAATCAAAATTCACTAGATATTGGATGGATGAAGACCATTACCGAACCATTTCCAGATACTGGTGTCCCTTGATTTTTCACAATTACAGTTAGCAAAGAATCTCGATCTTCTTTCTGTAGCAAAGTATGTAACTTTGATGACTTGCTCTATGGCATCAACAATGCATTGCAATTAATCTCCCAAAAGTTGGAATCTGACTCAAATTGGGATGATTGATGTCAATTTTGCGAAAGCCTTGGACAGAGCTCATGATGGAATTCGTCTTTGGATTACATAACTCAACCTTTTTGTTAAGTATGATTTTGTTTGAAGACAATCTAGTGAACTTACAAATAACAGCACAATTTTCAAAAGAGCAATATCTCTTAACTGAAAGGCAGATACTATAAATCTACTTGGAACATCATTTATTTTTTGCACTTGCTTGTAAAGTTGATGCATTAAACTTGCGTGTTTTTAATCTGTTTTTGTACCAATTTTACTTGCTTTGAAGGAGAACCGGTTAGAGTTTTGTTAGTGGGTCACAAAGTTTGGTAGCATGGTTACATTCCTGCCCCACCCCTGATACCCAGATAGTGAAAAGACTGAATCTTTTCCCTTAGAATATTTTCTGTGCCTTCAAATCTACAAATTAATTCACCTGGGTTATAGAATAAGTTCATGTTTTGCTTATGCTTCATGTTGTATTTTGAATTGTCATTTAGTTATCTTGTCCAAGGAACTGCACAAATGACACACTTAGTTTCAAAGTTCCTCAGTTACAAATCTTAGTCTGTATTGAGTAGCTTTCAGTGTAGATTAAAATGTGCATTCACATATGCTTAACTAATCACATTAGCTTTGATTGAAGTATAGGACCCATAAATGTTAACTAATGATACAAATTATGCCATAAAGCAAGAATCCTAAGTTTTACTTTGGAACATTCATGAAACTCAAGAAATCACAATACTTATTTTTGTGCTGTTTCAAATTGGTGCTTCATACCATCTGTCATCTGACTGTAGTTAAATACTAAGTAATTTGAATTTCAACACCAATCAGGATGGTTATCGGAACATTTTTATGTACATCTTATCCCTAAAGTGCTGAATGTTTATGGGCAAAACTAAACAGTTTAGTCTATCAGCATCAAAGGGAATGATCTCTGCTATACAATAAATAGATTCCATATACGGTTAACCTTGGAAGTTCGGCTAATGCATTTATTTTTTGATTGACATACAGGTATTTGATTTGTTTGATAAAAAGTGTAATGGGGTGATAGAATTTGGAGAATTTGTCAGATCATTGAGTGTTTTCCATCCAAATGCAGCTGAGGAAGAGAAAATGGAGTGTAAGTTGATTCCTTTTAGCTACTTGTTCGTGTGTTCAATGGAGATCTAATTAGAATATCATAGTAATAATATTTGTAAGGTCTAGAAGGGAATTTAACCATGCATGCCACTTCTTTGTAAAGCTAAATTATTATCTGATATAAGAAGTAGATGGCACTTTGTAATTGGAAGCTCTCATGTAAAAAAAATGAAGCTCTGGTCAACATTATTAATACCTTATTTTAAAGGATGAATATATAATACCAATATAAATGACATTCAATGTGATAAAAAATGCTTGAACACCAAAGGCTAATTTCAGTAATATTGATTGCAGTTGCATTTAAACTGTATGACCTGAGACAGACCGGGTACATTGAGCGCGAGGAGGTAAGATGACACTATTTGATATCAATTTATGTATTTATTTTGAATTGGAGTAGTAGTCTGTCACTATGCTATTTATACATGTTTCATTGAAAATGGACATGGATCATTGGCGTCTTCTCCTTGTTCTGTCTGTCAAAGAAGACAAGTGCCACCACTTTTCCTACTTTTTGATTTGCCATTAATGCATGTGATTGTATTCCCTCGAGTTCTCTTTGATACATATTTTGATATGTTATTGCAATATTTCTCTGTTGAATCACATTTAGTTTCTATAAATAATTTTTTTCTTATTTATCATTCAGTATTTTTTTTAAATTTTAATATAATTGTTTTTTCTAGTACATTGTTCAATTAGAGTCAACTTATTTAGATAGAAAATATATTCAGATAAGTAATAAAGACATGCCATAGGTCTCAATGCTAAGTCATATACAATTATTTTGTTTATTCATGGCCTTTTCAAAGCTAAATAGGTTTGGCTTTTATGTTTTCTAATTTGATCCTATGATATCTCCATGTCAACTTGAGGCAAAGCAATTTATTATTTACATATTTGTTTATAAAAATGATTTGTTTTTGATTAAAGGGTAAAACAAGTTTTGAAGGGACCCAAAACCCTACTAACAAAATGCTGCTAAAAGAAAAAGCACAGCCAAACAACAACCATAGAAAGCAAGAAACAACAAGAGGCTACTTCATCTTGTTCAATGTATCTGCCACTTTCAACTTCTGCTTGTAGAAGTTCTGGTGCAATGTCACAAGGCCCAACAACTCTTTCTTCTCTTCTTCAAATGTTTTCTTTTGCTACCTCTAGGCTGAGAACTCAGACCCTTTTGATTGCTCTGCATCATCTACTTTCCCTTATTCTTGTTACTCTGTTCTTTATTCCTTTTCTCTGTGGAAGCCATCTCAGCAACTTGCTCTTCCTTCAGCTCCTTGGGCTTCTCAGTTAAAATTCGAATGCTCTCCGCGCTGTTTGGACGGTGCAATGGCTGATTTTCAATACTTTTTCCAAATTTTGATCAATATCTTGGATCTTCTCCTCCAGGCCTGTTCTCTTTTTCTCATAATCATTTTTCAAACCACTAATAGCCTTCGTCATATCATCCATCCTGGACTTCACCACTCTATCCCTAGGCTCATGCCTATCCCTTTCCTCATTAAAACTTTTTTCTTGCAGAGCTCTAATCTTGACAATGTTATTGATTTCGAGTAAGAACCATTTAGTCAGTCTAAATTGACATGTTACCCCTTCTCTAGCCAACCCCAAAACGTCATAAATCTCGTCCTTGTTTGCATGAAGGTAGGTGAAGTCCTCAGGAATATCAGGGAGAGTATCAATTCCCTGACCATCCATGCCACCGCCCACATTTGGCAAAGGGTATTGGTATTAACATTTTAAAATGATTTGTTAGTGGGTATTGATATTGACATTTTTTTTTTCAGCATTAAGGTTCCCTTGGGGGTTGATGTGCTAGAATCTTACCCTCTTACAATTTTTTTTAAACACATAACAAATGCATCTTCACAATGTTCTATGCTGTAAGAAACCAGGTGTCTCTCAACCCAACCACTGGCTGATAATGCTAAGTTTTTTGTTGTTTTCTGTATTTTTGATTTTTGGTGGTTTTTTTGCAATAAAAGACAAATTGCTATTTTGCAAGGAATGCTTGAAAAAATAATATAAAATACTAGACGCTTAGAAACTACAGAATATAGCTTAGATCTCGATGCTAGATGATTTATTAATCTTCCAGAATGATTACAAGTGCGATATTCAAACATTCAAATAAAAAGGCAAGCTATTTATTGAGAACTTGAATAAGCTTGTAGGCGCCAGAAAAGAAGCCTGAGATGGTACGGCTGAAAGAGAATATGCAATCTCCCACCTTGAAATTGATGTAGAGGCTAGAGAAACCCTAGGCGTCCAACTTGAAGAAGCCAGAAGATGAAAAAGCAAGGCGTTTTGGTCTGGAGAAGAAGTACAACCTTTGCTGCAGCAGAAGTACGGCCTGTACCAGCAAGTAAGAAATCCGTACTTTCTTGGAAAGTGTGCCAAATGATTAGAAAATAGTCGCCACTGAATATGAACCCCTTCTAGAGAAGTTCGACCCAAATCTTTGATGAAAAATCTTCACAATAAGCTCTGTATGACTTCTGAATGAAGTCACCCTGTTGACAAGCTTCAACTAGTATTGCACAGTCTCAGTATGCTTGATTCTGAAGAGGGAACGTTCTTCAAAACCCGATGATCTGTAGAAACCCTTGTTTCACAAACCCCAATGCTCTCAGAGAGAAATAAAGACAAATTAGAATAATCATAACATAATGAGTTCGATTTGTCCTTTTAAAATATATATCTCTTCTCAATAAGTCGACCCCCTTCTCAAAAAGGCAATTAATGAGCATTTAAAATATAATTAAATCGCCCTTTAATGACTTAGGCATAATAATTAAATAATGGCGTCCTTTTTCTAAATGAGTATTAAAATACTCATTTAATATTAATTCATCTCCTTATTATAAAGTATTAATAATACTTTATAATTTGCCATTAGATAATTACGTTTAATTATTTCCATTAAAGTGACTTTATATTATAAAGTCAAATTAATAAACTTTTAATAATTATCAAATGCCTCAATATTTACTGTTTGCTCATCAAATCATCAAACCGGGTCGAAATTGAGCTGACCAACTGAATCAGGTGCCCTGCCAAAAATAGCAACTCCTGCTTGCCTGACTTACTATAAATAGTAAGTATCTATAAACCACTCTGAAAGCGTCTACTAAGGCCCAAACCTGAATCAACTGCTGGAGTAATGTTCCCAAACGTTGGATAATTGCCTCAAGTGATCCTCTAAACACATCTGCTAGCCTACGAGGATCTGAATGATAGGCTAACCCTTGAAATAACTGTACTGCCTAGGAAGGGGACATTACAGTCCACCCTCCCTGAAATTGCTTGTCCTCAAGCAATCTCAGCTCTGGATGCTATAAAATCTCCTCCGACTCCCAAGTAGCATCCTCAACCGACAAGTCTCTCCATTTGATCAAATACTCTTTGATAACCCGCCTTCAAAGATGTCTCTCTCTAACATCGAGGATGGCCTCAGGCACTAATATCAACTTCCCCTCGTCATCAAGGGGTGGCAGTACTGGAGAGGGAATCACATGTTGACCCAACGCCTTTTTCAGGCGTGAAATGTGAAACACGTTATGAACCCTGCTATCGGCCGGTAAATCCAACTCATATGCAACCTCGCCCACTTGTCTCATAACTCGAAATGGACCATAGTAACGAGGTTTCAACTTCTCTGCACCACTCTTCTGCAGAGTGGACTGACGGTACGGCTGTAATATGAGATGCACCATGTCACCCACTGCAAAAGAACGCTCAACCCTTTTCTGATCAGCATACTGCTTCTGTTGATTCTGTGCCTGCTGGATATTGTCTCTGAGAGACCTCAAAATGTCTTGCTGATCTTGCATCATATCACCTGCGCTAGGCACTCTGCTATCACTCAACACCAAATCCAAAAGGTTGGGCGCCTCATACCCGTACGATGTCATGAAGGGCGTCATCTGTATAGTCATGTGGTGAGTAGAGTTATAACAATACTCACAGAGGTATATCCACCTCACCCAAGCTCTCTGTTGTCCAGCTATATAATTGTGTAGATATCCTTCCACCCACTTATTGACAATTTCCGTCTGTCGATTTGTCAGTGGATGGTAGCTGGTACTAGGTGTTAGTTCGGTCCCACAAAGTTTGAACAACTCCTACCAAAAGTTGCTCATGAACCGACTGTCTCTATCGCTGACTATAGTCCGAGGCAAACCATGTAACCTGAATACCTCTTTGAAGAAAAGCTCTGTAGTCTGCGATGCTGTGAATGTAGTGGTGATCGGAAAGAAGTGTGCATATTTTGTCAGCCGATCAACAACTACGTAAATACAATTTTTACCTTGGGCTTTCGGCAAACCCGTGATAAAGTCCATTGATAAGCATTCCCACTTCCTGTCAGGTATCGGAAGTGGCTGAAGCAATCCAACAGGATATGTGTGTTCCTGTTTGTTCTGCTGACAAACAGAACACTCTCGTACATACTGAAGAACATCAGTCTTTAGCCCTTTCCAAGTAAACCGTTCCCGTACCAGCTTATATGTTTTGAAATAACCGGGATGGCCCGCCATAGGAAGATCATGAAAGGCTCTCAGAACTGTATCTTTCAACTCTGAATCAGGAACCAAAAAAATCCGCCCCTTGTAAATGATCAAGTCATTCACAACGGTATACCTGCTATCCTGCTTTGTCCCATCAACAATGCTAGAAGCTCATGGGTTCTTAGCATACTTTGTAATAATCCGATGCCTCCAATCCTCAAAGATATGTGCCATAGCATTCAACTGAGGTCTGCGAGACAAGGCGTCAACTACAACATTCTGCTTCCCCTTAATAAAGGTGATGTCAAAATCATACGATTGCAGTTTGTTGACCCATTTTTGCTGTCTTTCGTTTAAGTCCCGCTGTCCAAGGAAGTGTTTTAGGCTATTATGATCTGTATGCACACTAAATTTACTGCCCACAAAGTATTGCCTGAACTTTGCCAAAGCGTGCATAATGGCTAACATTTCCTTGTCATAAATGCTATAAAATCTCTTAGGACCCCTAAGCTTCCTACTCTCAAAAGCAATAGGGTGTCTCTCCTGCATCAAAACGGCACCAATGCCCTCTCCTGAAGCATCATAGTACAAATCAAATGACTTCGTAAAGTCTGGTAATACTAACACTGGACATGAAGTCATAATCACCTTAAACTTGTCAAAGCACTCCTGAGCTTGTGGTGACCAAGCAAAAGCCCCTTTCTTTGTCAAATCAGTAAGGGGTGCGGCGTGACGTGAGAACCCGCTAATAAATCTCCTGTAAAAAACACACAACCCAATGAATCCTCTAAGCTGTGTAAGATTCTCTGGTACTGGCCACTCAACTATAGCTCAGACCTTCTCAGGGTCCATACTGACTCCCTTGGCATTGATGATGTGCCTAAGATACAACAACTCAGCCATGCCTAGCTCACATTTGGACTCCTTGGCATACAAGGACTCCTCAGCCAAAATACCCAGAACTATATCCAAGTGAGCTAAATGCTCCTCCCATGACCTACTGTACACCAGAATGTCATCGAAGAAGACTAACACAAATCTTTGCAGCTGAGAATTGAAGACCCTATTCATTGTAGCCTGAAAGGTAGCAGGTGCATTGGTTAGACCGAAAGGCATAACCAAGAACTCGAAGTGACCGCAATGGCACCTGAAAGTGGTTTTCTCTATGTCCTGCTCCCTCATCCGAATCTGATGGTACCCGGATCTCAAGTCAATCTTCGTGAAGAAGATAGCACCGTGCAACTCATCAATCAACTCATTGATGCGGGGTATCGGGTACCTGTTCTTAATTGTTTTCTTATTGAGCTGGCGGTAATCTATACACATCCGAAGTGATCCATCCTTTTTCTTCACCAATACCACCGATGAAGCAAAAGGTGACTTGCTAGGTCTGATATGCCCCATAGCCAACAACTCATTGATTGTTTTCTCTATCTCATCCTTGAGCCGTTTCGGATGTCTGTAGGGTGTAATCATAATGGGCTTTGTGCCCTCCTCCAACTCGATAATATGCTTGGTGCCTCTGTCTGGAGGTCTGCCAGGTGGAATATCACTAAACACTTTAGAGTGTTTAGTCCTCAGTATCTGAATGTCAGGATGGTACTCAACCTTCTGCTGCTCCTGCTGTGCTGGTAACAACATACACTCTGCAGCCCAATCTACCATATCATGACGAATGAGTCTCGCCATCTATCTGTAAGATACCATCCTTAGATTACTCTCTTTGATGGCTTTGATGACATGAGGTTTCCCGTTTACCTTGAACTTCATCTCCATGTCCCGCGACGGAGTGTGAACTCACCCAAATCGCGAAGCCATGCCATCCCAAGTACCACATCAGTATCTCCCATATTAACAACGTAGAATTCAGTCTTGAACTCATAGTTGTTCAGCTGCATCGGAAGATCTGTTATCTTTCTATCATATTTGAGAGTGTACCCCTCAGCCACCTTGACTCGAATACCCTCAAATTTTGTTTGTAAACTCTCGCTCTCTGTACCAAACTGCATCAATAAAGCTATGAGTAGCACCAGTGTTGAGTAGAGTAATCACTTTTTGACCTGCTAGGAGCCCATGTAGTCTAAAAGATCCATCTTTCTAAAGACTAGTCAAATGTGCCTCCTGTAACTTTCTTCCTCCTTCATTTTCACCATCATTTTTAGACCTTTCATCATCTGAATGCTTTGAATCAGCTTGCTGGTCTGACAGATCAGATTGCTCTTCACCCTCATAAAACCACTCCATCTGGTTATTTTTCACTTTGGGACGAAGAGGGCATACATGCTTCTCATCATAAGGTGCCTTGCACCAAAAACACAACTTTTTCTTGCGTAAATCATTTAATGTTTCCCTGTCAAAATGGTGGTGCATTTCGTTTCTTAGGATCAGGTGGATCCCTCTTCCTGTCAAATGGCCTATTCTTGTCAAATGATCTATTAGGCCTCGTATAAGGTGTTAAGCCTGAAGAGAACTTGCTGCGAGGTGCTGCAAGCTCCATACTGCGTGCCTTCCTCATGGCCTGTTGAAGAGTAGGAGGATCAAATGCCTTGATGCAACCTCTCATCGGCTCAAACAATCCCTCGATGAAGAGAATGACAAGTCTCCTCTCTGAAATGCCTGTCACCATGACTGCAACCTCTAAAATTCACCGATGTAGGAATCCAAACTACCTGTCTGTCTGAGCTGAGCTAGTTCTCTAAAATAAAGTTAATGATCCTTTTTGTCAAAACGCTCTATAAGCCTGCTGGTGAACTCCTTGTAAGTAGTAACCGCGTGATGACCAAGTGTGTACATGCCGTGATGCCACTAGTCATGCGCCAACCCATCAAGATGTAGTGTAGCAAACTTAATGGCCTCGTCCTCTTGCATAGGTCTCAATGATAGGTAATTGTCTAACTTTTGTACCCAAGACCTCGCTGAACTCTTATCAGAGCCATCAAAGTAAGGCGAGATAATCTTGCTGACTGCATGTTGAAGATCCCTATTCACCTGTGGCTGTGGTTGCTGATGTTGAGGAGCTCTGCAGTCAAATCTACCTCCCCCTCTGGGCTTATGCACATCCATGAACTCATGAAAAGACAAAGATTGCCTGATCTCAGGTGCCAATGTCGAGTACTCTCCAAAGAATCTGGTCACATCTGCCACCGACATGCCGTGATGTGGATGAAACTCAGGCTGGTGACCGTGTTGCTCTACCTCCGGCGTCGAAGGTGCCTCTCTAGATATAAATGTAGGTTGTCCAAGCCTGCGCTCATGAAAGATAGGTACTGACGCCGGTGGCTTCGGCCACTGAAGTACCGTCTTATGCCTCGTAGTCCCGCTTCGGCCTCATTCTATCTCAATATATAGTGCCGCTGGAGGCGAGTATTAATCGGCCATCGTAAGGTCGCATCATCAACTGAGCATCATGTCCATCATATTATCATGCTTAAGGCCTCAACTCTCATATCAGCATTATCACTCTCGCATGCTCTTTTCCCTCGGATCCCTATATGTACCGGTAAATTCCCAACCGCCATCGCTAGTGACATCGTTTCACCATATTGGAACCCGACCGTGAATGCCTGTGAACCTGGGTGGATAATCGCTCACCTTTCAAGAATAGTGGACTCGCCCACCTCACCTCAGCCTATTCTCTAATTCCTTATCAGGTACCAATGATTCCTACCATGAAAAAGTATCGAAAAATAAGTATTTTGACTAAAAGCAATTCGAAAAAGCAATGTGATGCGAAAAATTGTAAAATTTTAATACCAGGAGACTGTGTGTCTCTCAAACCCACCACCATAACGCTAAGGTTTACAATTTATTTACCTTATGGTTTCGCAATACATAAATTCAAGTGATTTGGTAAGGATATGCTTGAAAAAATAATATAAAATACCAAATGCTTAGAAACTACAAAATACAGCTTAGATCTCGATGCTAGATGATTTATTAATCTTCCAAAATGATTACAACTGCAATATTCAAACATTCAAATAAAAAGGCAAGCTATTTATTGAGAACCTGAATAAGCTTGCAGGCGCCAGAAAAGAAGCCTGAGATGGTACGGCTGAAAGAGAATATGCAATCTCCCACCTCGCAATTGATGCAGAGGCTCCAGAAACCCTAGGTGTCCAACTTGAAGAAGCCAGAAGATGAAAAAGCAAGGTGTTTTGGTCTGGAGAAGAAGTACGGCCTTTGTTGCAACAGAAGTACGGCCTATACTAGCAAGTAAGAAATCCGTACTTTCTTGGAAAGTGTGCCAAATGATCGTGAAATAGTCGCATCGGGAATATGAACTCCCTTCCGAGAAGTTCACCCAAACTTTATGAAAAATCTTCAATGCTTCGCGTAATTGTCTTGAAGTCACTGACAAGCTTCAATTGGTATTGCACAGTCTCAGTATGCCTGATTCTGAAGAGGGAACGTTCTTCAAAACTCGATGATCTACACAAACCCTTGTTTCACAAACCCCAATGCTCTCAGAGAGAAATAAAGATAAATTAGAATAATCATAACATAATGAGTTCGATTTGTCCTTTTGAAATATATCTCTTCTCAATAAGTCGACCCCCTTCTCAAAAAGGCAATTAATGAGCATTTAAAATATAATTAAATCGCCCTTTAATGACTTAGGCATAATAATTAAATAATGGCGTCCTTTTTCTAAATGAGTATTAAAATACTCATTTAAGATTAATTCATCTCCTTATTATAAAGTATTAATAATACTTTATAATTTTCCATTAAATAATTGCATTTAATTATTTCCATTAAAGTGACTTTATATTATAAAGTCAAATTAATAAACTTTTAATAATTATCAAATGCCTCAATATTTACTGTTTGCTCATCAAATCATCAAACTGGGTCGAAACTGAGTTGACCAACTGAATCAGGTGCCTTGCCAAAAATAGCAACTCCTGCTTGCCTGACTTACTATAAATAGTAAGTATCTATAAACCACTCTGAAAGTGTCTGCTAAAGCCCAAACCTGAATCAACTGCTGGAGTAATGTTCCCCAAACACTGGATAACTGCCTCAAGTGATCCTCTAAATACATCTGCCAGCCTACGAGGATCTGAATGATAGGCTAACCCCTGAAATAACTGTAAAGCCTAGGAAGGGGACATTACATATGCACAATTGTTTGAGAAGAAACACAACTTTCATATTGCCTTTATCCTTAAGTAAAGTTTTGGCTGGCTTGGTATGTGTGTTGTCTTTCTGATTATTTTCTTGTGTTTGAAAATGCAGTACACGACATTTCTATTTGCATTTTTGCAATGTTGCCTGATTGCCTTTAAAATTTTTGACATCTAAACTGAAATCTGACAGAAATGTTTAAAATTTCTTCAACATTCTTATTGTCTACCTTTTTCTACTAACCGTTAATATTTGTTGAAAACATTTTGTTGTATGTTTCAATGTGCAATTTGTTCCTATAATCACATGTTATGTTCATTTTCCAGAGACACAGTGGCAAGATTGCCCTTTCTTTGTGCATTTGGTAAACATGTTTAAATTGAATAGTAAAATGCTCTTTGTTTCTCATAAAGATTCTCAAGCATGCAACTTTCTTTTTTTTCAAGAGATAAATTAAGTTTACATTTTCTTTAATTATGCTGGGTAAGCCTGGTGCTTCTTTCTTGCTGACAAAATCAAATTGATGTGGTGTGAATGCTCAATCATAACAGGTGAAACAGATGGTGATAGCTCTTCTAACTGAATCAGACATGAATCTTTCAGATGATGTTGTTGAGATGATTTTAGACAAGGTATATAGCTTTTAATGGAGATTGTCCTTGTCAAGTAGTTTTCTAGTTACATTAATTCAGAAAAGCTATCTTTGTAAATATTCAAAGTCATTTACTGGGAAACTATAGAATACAAATGAAAACCACATCCCCATCCCTGTACTCACAATTTTTGTCGACTACATCTATATAAAATATAACTGTACTCTTATTCATTCACTCATGCATCCTTATTCTGATGGCTTCCCTGTCCCTGTATTGGTGTCCATACTCCCATGTGTCTAGGTAACTTTGTTCAAACTAATAAGGAAAATGTTTGAGAAAGTCGATTTTTGATTTGGAATTCTTTTTCTTGTGTGCAACTAATCTTGGCTAAAAGAATCCTAGGAAGAATAGAATAGAAAGAAAAATATGAACAATTGGGAAAAGCTAATTGAAAATTACTCAAGATCTCTGAATGTCTTGAAATATTGCAAGCCTTTTAATAAAAATATCTGAGGATAAATAGAATTTTGGGATGTTTGTTGTTTACTAAAAAGAAATCTCGTTTTTTGGTCCCATGCTATTGTTATTTTAGGCTATATTTCATATTTATTCTGATTTATGAAACAATACATTTTGGTGCATGTAAGTTAGTCCCATCATGCATTTACAGACATTTGAGGAAGCAGATGCAAATGGAGATGGAAGGATTGATAAAGATGAATGGCGAGATCTTGTGAAGCGCAATCCCTCTCTGTTGAAGAACATGACTCTACCCTATCTGAAGTAAGTGGTTCTTGTTTGAGCTCTGTACGGATGAAGTTTGGCTAGCCTTAAATTCATATTGCATAAACAAGAGAACTAGAAGTGTAGAGCATAACTACAGTAACTGGTTAATTCTTTAAGAGTAAAGGTAGCAATTATGATATTAGCAGACTACCTTACATGACATTTATTGTTACATTTAAAGAAACAAAGTTGGTTAACTCATGCCTTTTTTCCTAGACACTTTGAACTTGTATATAGTTTAATAGAAGCTATTTGTCTTAAAAAATAAAATAACAGAACACATCTTCATCTTTATCTATGAATTATGAAGTTAAAGGCACTTATATTTGCAGTCAGAAGAATTGTAAGAATAAATCCTATTAATATAAGTTGGATACTTTTGATCTCTTTTGAAGTTGGAAATTGATCGTATCTTGCTTTGACAGCACACTTGATTTAATTTCTATTTAACATAAGCTTGACATGAACAAGCAATCCAGACTTGGAGAGTTTTTGTGCTTGGGTTGTCTCCATTACTTTAACAATGAAAACAATACATTGAAAAACAATATTTTAATATAAAATTTACTTTTGTAAATTCGAGTTGTTAAGTACAATGAAGATTCACTTACTCTTGTACTAGGACTTGTGCGAGTCACTTGCTAGGACTCAGGAGTCCTAGCCTGGACTCTCTAGGACTCGGCTTGGGAGTCCTTGGTGAGTCAACTCCGTGAGCCCTAGGACTTGCGAGTCCCAAGAGTCTTTTCCAAGACTCGCAGAGTCCTCAAACAATGAGAATAAGCAAGCAATTAAGACCATAAAACAAAAAAATGAGCAAGAGAATGACTGTAAATTCTGGAAAATGCAACAATTAAGCTGAGAAGGAGATCACAATTAGAATTTTTAAATGTAAAATGTAAGTCGGTTAATGAATAACTTGTGGAAAAAATGAGCAACTAATGCATGATATAACAAGACAAAGAAAAGTTAGGGAGAAGCATGAGCAAAGAACTAATCAAAAGAGAGCATAAATAAAGATAGGTCTAAGAAAGTTAAAAACATACAAGAATTAGTATATATGTCTAACTGGTAAAGGCTGTAAAGTTTAAACTAAAAGGAGGACAATGAAATAAGAAGGCCTACCAACCAAAATATTGTGAAAGTAAAAAACCCAATGAAAGCGAATAGAGTAGAGATAGAGATGCCAAAACGATAAAAAGATAGGAAGGACATGGATGAGAAATGACTAAACGTGACTATATACAAGTAAGCTAATATAGTAGACAAGAAATATATATTTCTTTATATACCCTCATTCTGACTTTTATTAGCTTTTACATATATATATAGAGAGAGAAAGAATGTGAACCTAATAATAAGCAGAGAATGAGAGAGAAACATTCAAATAATCACATCAACAATGCAAAATTGTAGGAATCAAATGGAGGATTGAAAAAGAATGATAAAAAATTTATGAGAAGGAAAGAAATTATAAATAACAAATAGAAGAACGAAATAACATGAAAGCAATGTAAGTGGAGAGCCCGAATAGAGAACATAAATAAAGGTAAATCAATGGAGATTGCGAGAACGAAAGAAAAGGAATGTGAAAGGGCAAAGACAATAAAGTAAGGAAGAGAGAGGGGCAATAACATATAAAACAATAAAAATACCAATGAATAAGGACATATATCTAAATAAGAATCCATACTCATTAGAGCAATGAATATGAGAATAGGAAGATAAATATAATAGGAATCAAAAGGGAAAAGCTATAGGAATCTAAAATAATTAGCAAAAGAATTTAAATACAAAAGTTATAATAATACATATGCAAATACATATAATGAGTAAAGGAATGCATAATAACATATATGCAAATATGTAGGAAAATACATTGAAAATTATTGAAGGCCAATGTTTGAATGACAATAAACATGCCTCACAATATAACTAAGTAGAAATAATAAAGAGAGAAACTATATTTATGGGTCAAAAATTATAATAATTGGCACAATATAAGAGCGAGAATAAACCTAGCAACAAGAAAATTAGATAGAAATAGAAGAACATGAACAAAGGAGATAGGATTAGGGTGACTAAATGACAATGGGGAAACCAAAATAAGAAAGGATGAAGGCTAATTGGGATTGAGAAAAGGTCACCAAGCAACATGCCATCCACAAACATACAACAAGGGAAGAAAGCAAAAGCAAAAGGAGGGAACCAAATGGACCAAAAACACTAGCCATGGGGGGAGAGGGTAGACAAAAAAGAACAACTTTGGGGGGGGGGGGAGGAGGGCGGGCGGTTGCGCATTGACTAGAAGCTCAAACTTGAGAGGCAAGGAGGCTCAATTAAAGGCTAAAAGGAAGGAGAGTAAAGGATAAAAGAAAAAAGGAGGGTTAACAAAGAAAGATGAGGAGGGAAGGCGGGAAACAAGAGATGAGAACAAGACAAGGGGAGGGGGGAGAGAATGGTTTTTGAGGTAGGTTAGTAGTGGTTGCCAAGTGTAACTTAGATTCCAACCATCATCACAGTTGAGGTTGGAGGGGTGATTGCTGATTTTTATGGCTTCTCTGAGTTTTCTCTTGAAGTCTTCTTTGACCAAGATTTGAGCGTCTTCTAAGGGGATGTGGTGTTTTGTCTTGGAGTAGTGCTCTTCAAGGGCAGATTTCAAGACACGATCATGTCTTATGTTAGCATACTTCTCTTTGATTCTAGTGCTAATAGATCGAATTATCTCCCCAATGTAGGGGGTTTCACACAAACTAATCACTTTGTAGACACCTAAGTTGAGAAGGAGGTCTTTAGGGTCTTTAGGTAGGGGATGCATTTTCTTAGAGTCCAAATGGGCTTGAAGGTGCAATGAAGGCCTTTTTTGAGAAGAATCTTGGAAATTTTGTTGGAGAAGCCTTCAAAGAAGGGGAGGGAAGTGACCGAAAGGTTAGAAAGGAAAACATCCTTGGGTTTGGGGTCACAACGAGATTTGGCTTGCTTGAATGCTCTTAAGATGTGTTTCCTTTTGCACCCATTTAACTTAAAGACTTGTATAAGGTGGGTGATCTCTTGGCTATGTTATCCTTGTCATACATTCGAAATGCCCTAGAATTTAGTGTTTTGAGAATACTAGCCTTTTATGTGGGTTGGTGATGGGACAAGGAGTGAAGCTAAAGATCAATGTGGGTTGCCTTGCGGAAGACAACGGCTAAGGAACCATCAAGTTTTTTTGTGAGAAGAATGTCTAAGAAAGGGAACTGGTTATTGGTTTCATTGAGTTTTTTACTTTCCCATTATTTTGGTTGGTAGACATTCTTCTTTCATCCTCCTCCATTTGGTTTACAGCCTTTACCACACACAAACACACACACGCATGCACGCACGCACACACGCACACACACACACATACGCACACACATGTACACACAGACACCCACCCACTTGTTGTGACCTTTTCACACATCACCACATTCAAAATGGGGACCCCCTAATTTTTGCTCCATTCGAGTCTTGTGGCTTGATTTCGGTTGGTTTTCCTACTGTCTCTCTCTTGTTTTGTCTACCTTTTCTGATGATGTACCTTCTTTTGACCTGGTATGGAATTTTGGTTAAGTCTGGAAAGCATCTTGATGATTTAAGGTTTTCACCCTTTAGGCTATTTCGAGGTTAAATTGAGTTGGCTAATTGAAATTTGAGCTTACCATTGTAGTTAGGAGGCTTCAGACAGGGTACCACTGAGTTTTCATTGAATTCTAACAACTTACTATTTTTAGTAAGTACCAATTTGGGGCCTATTTTCTAGGGTTTTTCAAATTTTGATTGTTGCATTGCACTTAGAACGCTTAGAACTCCTCACTTGCAAAATTTGAGCACAAATGGACAACTTTCTTTTTTTAGCAAGTTCTGCCTTCAAGAGCCATTTTTAGGGTTTGCATGTGTACTTTTTCAATGTATGTCTGGATAATCTTTTTGGATTTTTCGAGACCTTCGCGATGGTGTAACATGCAAGCCGAGATGATGACTTTCAACAGTTTTGCCTTCGGGAGCAGTTTTTAGGGTTTGCATGTGTGATTTTTTAATGCATGTCAAGATATTCTTTATCGGTTTTTCAAGAGCTTTGCAACGATGTGACATGCAAGTCAAGTTGATCATTTTTCGGGGACTTGCTATTTTTAGCAGGTTCTCTCATGTAGACTAGTCTTCTGGGTTTTTTCTGGGTTTTTTGAGATTTCCTAGGTAGTATGACATGCAAACACATTTGGCAATCGGTTGGTCACTTTTTTAGACGCTTACTATTTTTAGCAGGATCACTCCAGCAACTCCCCAGCACTTCAGTTTCACTAACAAAGCAACATGCAACAGAAACAGGGTCAAACGGAAGTCATTTGAGGCGCATGCAAGTCAAGTTAGGGTTTCCAGCTTCGAGACTCAAAATGAGGGCAAAACGCCAGAATCTCTAAAAACGAATGTATCTCATTGCAATCAGTATCCTTCAAGCTATCCACTGGTGAAATTTGAGCACGATCCGAGTACTTACTATTTATAGTAAGTCACCTCCAGAACAGGGCTATAAATAGTAGGTCAGCATGAAGCACCAGTGTGAACAGGTTAGTTAACCCATGAGGATCACGTCAGGCAAATTTCAAGACAATCCGAGTTGTAGAGGTATGAGAATCAAAAGGTTACTAAAAATAGCAGGTGCATGTGAACATCAGGTCTCGATAGGATGGTCTCGTCACGAAGGTCAAGTTGAGCAAAAAAATCAGGTCTTCAGAAGTGTAAAATCCTTGAAAATCATGAAGACTTTGAGGCTTAAAATAGAAAACTAGGGCAAGCTGAGGGTAGCATGAAATTTCCTAAGTCATGAAGAATCAGAAGCTCAACACCCTCAATCAGAAGCTCACACCCTCAAATCCGCCTTAAGATGAAGAAACTGGATAAAAACATTTGCTAAGTTTGGCAAAATGGAAGCTCAGGGGGTCAAATGCGCCCTAGCTTGAAGAGGATGAGGTGTGAAATATCAGAGTGGTGTAGGGTGTGGAGCATAGGCATGGGCTCACATTGAGGATTTTTGGGCTAATGCGAAGGATGAAGCTGAAGTTAGAAGGAGAATGTTTTCCTGGCTACCTCTTAAGTTGATTAGAGAATGTGAGGTTATTCCAGTCCCGGACCCAAGTGGACGAGGACATCAATACTATCCAGCCAGATTATGAGTCAATGAGAGAAACACCTGTCCCACCACTTGACTGGTCGGAGCCAGAGATTACGGACTTGGACACACTGTGCATTCCAGTCCTGACATTCACAAGGAGCTGGGAGGAGAGACATGTTCATAGACTCAAAAGTAAATCAATAGCCCTCACCTACAACCTCATGGGCGATCAGAGGCCGCCAATAGCAAGAAAGAGGAAACAGGCTACCCAAGCTCCTAAGCCGCAGGAAGAGGTTTCAATTCAGCCAACACCTCGAGAAATGGAGGAGGCATTGCCCACACAATTACTGACTCAATCTTCGTGTGTGCAAGAGGTTCTGTTGTTCGCGAGTTAGAGGGTTAGATTGGATGAGGAGCACGAGATGGAGGAGGTGAATCAGCCGTTACCTAAGGAGCCAGATAGTCAGAGTGTTAATGCTCCTAGAAATGAGGGTCACTAGCAGGAAGAAGAAACGACAAGGGACACGCGCTTAGGGCATGTGATCATGGAGGCTTTTGAGGATGAAAATATTGCAGAGCCAGAAGCTCGAGACTTAGAGGATACACAACACATGGAAACAGATGAGCCTCAGCAAAATGTTGCTGAAGCAGAAGTTCATGAGGTAGAAGCAACAGAGGAGCAGCCACTTGTTGTTTGCAACACGCAACAGGCAGTATCGGATTGGCTCACGAGCAGGATGAGAAGAGACCCTGAAGATGACACCGACCCGACACTAGAGATGGATGAATTCCTCAACAGAATAGGTGGATCGCCAAAGAAGAAGAGAGCGAGGAAATATTCAAGGATTGAGACAGATAAATCTGGTTCACTCACCCTTCATGTTGCTGTTCCAAGGGAGGAATGTGATTGAGATGAGGAAATGCCTGAGAACTATATGATCACCATTGTTGAGCTAGGCCGTCCCACTGGAGCACAGGTAATTGAAGAAGCTGGCAACTCCTTTCAGGCATTGAAGGATAGATTACTTTGAAAAGAAGAAAAATATAAGAAGTTGAAAAGGGAGCATAGGACGTTGATTGGCTATGTACAACACTTAGTGCGTCCATGTGCACAGGAGAATCCAGTGGTGGATCTCCCAGCAGAGCTTCCAAGGGAATTAGTTAGTGGGCTCGAGGAATTGAAGAAAACAATTCAGGAGGCAGAGAAATGGGTTGGCAGTGTCCGCATTGAGGCCGAAAAGTTCATTGAGGATCTTGTCTCTTCTTTTCAGCATTCCTCCAACATCCTTGCACGTATGGAGAACATTGATCAGGCTTGGAGTGAGACTCACATTTATCGGGACAAGACCATTCCTCGCTTGGCGGCCCTCATGCATATGCCTGTGCAGACCTTGATCGAGGGAGGAGTAATTCATGAAGGGGATAGGTATGATTTTCCAGGTTGGTATTCTGCAGCATTCACTGGTCGAGGTTTCTTTGATACGGCACAAACAAAGTTAGTCAAAGTGAGAAAGGCCATGGGGAACATTCAAGAAGGGGTCTCCAATACACTTGAAGTCTTGTTCGCAAAACAACTAACTCCTGAGGAAGTGACATTAGATGGCTTGAAGGGCAGATTGCACCCTTTCTTTTATGAAGTAAGATCGTTTGTCCAAGTTGATTTTGAAAACGTCTCCACTTTCTCCAACATCATCCAGAGTACTTAGGAAGCCATTGAAGCCTGGAGAAAATCTTGTATTCAACAAGAGCAGACAATCGCTGTCCTCGAATTTCAGCTCGACCTTGCTCTATCCATTTCAGTTTAGGAAGTCGAGGCAGTGGTGGCCAGATTTGTTGAATTTGCAGCTAGAGAGAAGAACAGTGGGAACACGTTCTTGGACTAGAATCTTCTGGAAGGGTAGTGGGCATTAATTGCCCATAGTGGCCAAAGGGAGGAGTTTGTCATTTTTTGCTCATTTATTGCACCACTCCACCTTCTGGCAGTTATTAGGGTAGAATCTTGTTCAGGGCTTGTGTGGCTCAATCTGAGCCGTCCATTGTAATTCAATTTGGTCCATCCGTTGAGATTGGCCAGCTATAAAAAGGGCACTTCCCCTAATTTGTACATTATTAGGATCATAGTATTGAGAGATAGAGCATAGAGAGACGGCTTAGAGAGAGCATAGATTGATAGTATAGTTTGAAGAAGGAAAGTTTTTCCATTGAAAGCTTTGTAAGAAGTTGTTGTGAACACTCTCATAATAAAAAGAATTATCATTGATGATGGTTTTATCTTTTGTTGTGAGCAACTAGCAAGATTTCTTCGTCCTTCTAATTCAAGTAGGATCTTAAAGTAGAGTAAATTTCATTTTCATGCCTTTAGATTGTTGTGGAATGCGGTGTTTAATCTAAGCAAGCTTCATTTAAATCCATACCACTAGCGAGCTTACTGATGGTAAGTTTGCCTTGCGTGGTCGACTGGAACGTTTCGGACTTAACTTCAATTATGCTTGGCATGTTTGTATGCGTCGTCATGATGGTATTTACATGTTGAATTGTAATTTGAATATCTTTAGCCACTCCCTTGAAGATTGCACCGACTTCGTGGAAGCTGTCCAAAGCGAGGAAAAATGGAGTTTGGTTGAAGTTTGTTGAAATTGATCTCCACATTCTGCATTTAGGTTAGAGTATAGGTTTTCTAATCCCTGCAGCCATTCAATTCCACAATTTTTTGGTTAGTATTAGGAAACTCGCACTTCATTGACAAATCTTTCGAACCACATGAGAACCCTTTAGTCCGTTGTCTGTTGTCAGCTACCGAACAATTACGTAAGTCCCCTCGTGATACCAGCAAATCACAACGAACCAACTGAGACTACTCCACTGCATAAAAGGAACCTTGGAGTTGAACGCATGAACTTTCTTGCAATCTTAGCATGCATAATACTTTGATCAAGAGAGAATAGAGTAGCCATTGGTAACTTTAATCTGCTGTTTGGTGCAGTCACAAAAAAACATCAACACCACCCACACGCACACACGCTCACACATGCACACACACATGCGCAAACACACACAGAGATGAAACAATTTTAGCGATTGGAGTACGAGTCTCCCTATCAATAATGCTACAGGTGGACGAACTGAAAACAACATCCAACTGGGGAGAATGCCTTATGATTTTGCTGACAGAGAGAAGATTATGTTCCATGCCTAGAATATAGGAGACATCGAGAAATATTAAATTTCTCCCTCCAGAGTGAATTTGAACATTGCCCTTATCGGCAACTATGTACTCGTTTCCTCCTCAAAAAATGACAGAATCAGAGAATGGTTCGAATTTTGTGAACCAATCCTGACGATGAGTAAAATGCCGCGAAGCCCTGGAATCAATATACTGGGGAGAAGATTGGACTGGATCTGCTGTTCTCTTGGCCATAAACAAATAGAATGTAGATTCTTTTTGATCAGTGTGCTCTGCAATGTTGGCTTTAGGTTGAGACCTGCTCTGCTTCTTTTGTTCAGAAGCCAACGAAATGCGATAGTCAGCTTTCATGTGACCATATTTATGGCAATAATTGCATTGAACGTTCTTCTTGCTGTCCTGAGAAGAACCAGAGCCTTTTGGCTGAGAAGATTGTGCCTTACCTTTGTTCTTAGCAGAAAATTTGGCAGAGAACGCTTGCTCTATGGAGGACGAAGTGGTACTGCTTCCAAACTACTATCTCCAACGATCCTGTTGTAGAAGCTTGTTACTCATCCATCATGATGGAAAAAAGCATGCTCTTGAGAAAAAACGCTATGCTCTTGTCGGAGGTTTCATGAAGGACCTTCAAATGATCCCAAATTTCTGTAGCAGTTTTGCCAGACGGTACCTGAGATAGCTGCTCATCTGTGACTGAGAGTTTGATGAGCATGACGGCTTCCCAATTGTGTTCATCCCATTTGTCCTGGTTCTTTCTGACTACATTGGGACGAGCTGAGTTCCCCAAAACGACTTGATCGAGGCAACAATATTCAAAGATCGTAATCATGCGCTGCTTCCAGGTGTTATAATTCTTCCCATTGAACTTTTGGTTGCTTTCGAGCATTATATTTGTCAGAGATGCCATCACATACCTTGAAGTCAAATTGGTGAAGGCACAAAAACTACTGCACTGAACACAAAAACAAGTTCTGCAAGACAAATGCGAAGGCATAAATCGAAACCCTAGCATGGATTTCGAGGTATAAATCCAATGCAGAGTTTTTGAAACAAAACCTAGAAAATTTGAAGAATACCTAGAAAATTTCGGCAGCACCCACTTGTACAAATTTCGAGGCACGAAAAATGAGGTACCCAGAAAAATCTGAAGGCAAATAGTTGAGCTCTCAAAAAACCCACAAGGAATTTGCAATCAAAATTTTTTTTCGACTTAAAGTGGAGGATCAAAACCCTAGTCGAATTTTCTGAAAGCCCTAGGTGGCCATGGAAGCTCATAAAATACAGAAAAATGTCTGAAAAATGCCATAAATCTTGAAAACGCAGCCACAAAGAACCAGATTCAAAATGCAGCTACCGGAAAGAGGGCAAAAACGCACCAGATCGCGGATTTTTTAGAGTCCAAATGATCACAAAACGTGCCTAAGCTGGAGGAAAATGCATGCAGATGTTTGCGTCTGAAGAAACTCCCGTCAGTACCAAAAAACGCACATCTAAACCAAGTGAAAACACGTGCGACCAGACTGAGGAACAAATCATGGGTCGCGGTTTTCACAAAAACGCGTCCTTCAGACCACGAACGTTCAACAAAATCTGGAAATCGTGGCACCATAGAGAAGACACGCGATCTTTTAGAAAACACGCGCCTAAAGAGCTCCAAAAATCATGACCATAGTGTGCCCTAGCCACACGAAAAAGAGAAACGCCCAAGACAGACAAAGAAATCATGTTTGTAAAAGAGGTCGCAATTTTATAACCAGAGGATAGTGTTTTTTTTCAGTGAAAAAATTTCACGAAAAAATCAAAGCAAAAAAACCCTCGATCTCAAGCCCTACGAAAACCGAATAGTCCCAGATTTTTCGAAAATTTTTACAAACTGAAATAATTTCAAAAATGAAAATTTAAAATTTTCGAAAAATATTTTTACTGCTCTGATACCATGAAGCAATTTCCCAGCTAAAATTGTTTTAATAGATAGACACACATTGACACACACACACATACGCGTGTTGACACACACACATGCACGCACGCACACACACACACACATGCGTGCACGCACGCACACACATGCACACACATTTTTCACACACACATACACATTTTGCACACACTCACGCACATTCGTTTTTTATATATATACACAACACTCATATGTACACATATTACACATATTTCTAGTTATCTACTTATCATGTATACTAATTCTCATTTGTGCTTTTACTTTCTTAGACCTATCTTGACACACACACATTTTGTATATATATACACAACACTCATATGTCCACATATTTCTAGTTATCTACATATCATATTATACTAATTGTCATCCGTTTATTACTTTCTTAGACCTATCTTCTCACACACACACACATTCATTTTATATATATATATATACACACAACACTCATATGTACACATATTTCTAGTTATTAACATATCAATTAAACTAATTCTCATCTGTTTTTTTACTTTCTTAGACCTATCTTCACACAAACACACACACATACATTCATTTTGTATATATATACACAACACTCATATGTACACATATTTCTAGTTATCGACATATCATATATACTAATTCTCATCTGTTTTTTTACTTTCTTAGACCTATCTTTATTTATGCTCTCTTTTGTTTAGTTCTTTGCTCATGTCTTTTCCATGACTTTTCTTTTTCTTGTTATAACATGGATTAGTTGCTCGATTTTTCCACAATTTATTCATTACTTGACTTACACTATACATTTAAAATTCTTAATTGTGATCTCCTTTTCAGCTTAATTTTCATATATATACATATATATATATATTCCTCTGTTTTTTTTACTTTCTTTGACTTGTCTTTATTTATGCTTTCTTTTGATTAGTTCTTTGCTCATGTCATCTCCCTGAATTTTCTGTCTTGTTATATCATGGATTAGTTGCTTAATTTTTCCACAAGTTCTTTATTACTTGACTTACGCTTTACATTTAAATTTTTTGATTGTGATCTCCTCTTCAGCTTAATTGTTACAATTTCCAGAATTTACAATCATTCTCTTGCTCAAATTTTTTGTTTTGTGGTCTTAATTCCTTGTTTTTCCTATTAGAATTTAGCTCTTTTATTTGGGTTTACCTCGCCCTCCTCACCTTTTGTAATTTTTTTTTTTTAAGTCTTATAAATTAGTTGACCCTTCCTTTTCTTTTTTCCCTTCCGGTTTCTTGGTTCTTGTGACACCTCACTCCCCTCATCTATTTAGTTAGCATGGTGGTTGCCTCTCATTTCTCTTCTCTGGCCATCTCATCATGATGATTGATCATGGAGTGTGGTCCAAAATGTTGATGAAGAAAATAAATTTACATAGTCAAATCCAAAATTTTTGCAACGTGTTGTGGAAATTTCGTATCTTTAATTAATGAAATTGTTATTTTGTATGCAAAGATAATTTTTTGGTTTCTTGATGTTCTTTGTATCACTATTGATTCAAACTAAGCTAACACCATACCGGGCAACCTATCTTTGTTTGCAGAAGCATCACTGTTGCTTTTCCAAGTTTTGCCTTCAGGTCTGAAGTGGATGAGGCAGATAGTTGGTAGTTCCTGCAGGAGGCATTAATTCCAAAAGTTTAACCTTATTGATTTTGTCTATTAGTGAGGGTGAAAACGAGTCAATGACAGCCATGTCCCAACAATTGACATTTTTTGCCTCACAGGTGTTACATCACCTTTGTAAAGCGCTTTTATCTTGTTATGAGGTGGGTTGTGGAAAATTGTGATGTTGAAATCTTTAAGCACAAATTGTGGAATGCATGCAATTATGTCTAAAATATTCGTAATATAATATAATATAACTCAATATAATTTATTTTATTTCTATTTTTATTATTTAACAATTGATCAATCCTGCTGGAAAGTTTGGAATTATTCATGAAATTTAGTGCTCAGAGTTGGTATCTTGCACGATTTTCTAGCATTATTTAAAAAAAATCAGTATTTTATATCATATATCTGTATGAAATGCATTTTATATTTTTTCTTATAACTCAATTCGAACTCCTATGCAAAAAGTTCCCCGTGACTCTTCTTGAACACCCACAAATGGTAATTTTTGGTGAAAGTTGAAACAACTTAGAAAAATCCAGATGACATAATTCATTATGATTCATGTTTACTTTCAGCGTTTGTAATATTTATACTCAGGGCGAAACACTATCTTAGTTATGGCACCCATTGCAAACTGCAGATCCTCTCATTGGCATTTGTGTTTAAAAACCAGTGGAAGACATAGGTGAGGATTTCATTGTGTAGAAGGCTTTGAAAATGCATGGTAAAGTTATCCTCAGTTTTAAAACCCTTTGTTTTGGGTCTGACAGAATTTGCTCCCCACAAAAGAATGAATTTAACATCTGTAAAAGAGCTCTATGAAAATTGTCATCACGTCATTATGGTTGGAACTAGCCTATCAAATTTCAGTCCAAGCCTATTGTGAAAACTTTAGTAACACTATCAAAAGGAGCATGAACAAACAAAAATGAGAAGAAATAACATTGAAAGGGCAGATTGTCATAATGTCATGAACATGAAATTGTGATTGAAGAGAAAAGAAGCTATTCAACCACTTCATTATTACAAATATCTTTGCGTTAATTCGAAGTATTTGTTAAGCATTTTTCCGTAGTTGAGAAGTACCTTTCTTACGTTCACTACATTACCTTGTGTTTTTTTATTGCTTTTCATAGCCAGGCAATTGAACTGTGATATGACGAATCTGTTATCTCTGCAAGGGAACTTCTCATCCATTGCTCTCCTTCATTGCAGAAAAAGGTGTGGCCCTTAATGTTAAATGGCTGGTTAAGCTTTCTATTTTCAAAATTATGAACTAATATTATTAGAATTCATCATAATCAAGTGGATTATACATTAGATTGTAAACTTTTAACTATTTAAAGGTAAAGTTTAGGTTGTTGTAAAAGTAATAGTATATTTAGTTATTATTTTTTTGCTAAAGAATAATTTGGGTGAGGGACTCAAGAACCCCCACCAAAAAGAACATAGCATAAGATTCTAGATTTTGATAGTTAGAGGCTTACTAGATCCCTAGATAAAAGTGCTCTTTTGGCATTAAGATGCCATTTCATAAAAAAAAAAACTAGAACCTAATTATTATTCAAACCCTATTTTATTTAGCGTGGTATAGGGAGTGGCTAGTCTTATGTAGGGGCTTTAGGATCAATTGGAATATTATCCACAAGATTCAAAATTAAGAGCCCTTAGATTTTCAATGGCCGCCTTTGGGGTGGGGCTGGAGAATCCCCCCAACAACTCAATGACATAGGATTTTTTTTGCCATGTGGCATTATTAGAAGACATTTACTATTTTTTAGCATTAGTTGTTGCCTTCGATAAAATCGATAGAACCATTTGATTGTCAAGACTCCTAAAAATTCTCAATAGCACCTTGTGAGAAAATTAAGGAAGTTCATTAGGTGGCTTGCTCTCTATGGGAGCAAAGAGGGAAAATTACATTGGTCTAATGCTCAGGTTTATTGCAAGAACTATGGGAGGTAGGGATGACAAATTATGTAGGCCATACCTAATTTCCATCCAAAATTTTTAAATACAAAGATTACTATTGCCACCAATCCTCAAGTTAGTAATTGTTGTCATCTCCATAGATAATCACACTAAGACAAAAATCCATCTCTTCCAAATAGACATTCTAAGACAACATGAAGTGTAAAGAGTTGGCAAATTCTTTCATAATGTTTGAGAGCCTTACTAGGTTCTAATTTAGTAGATGAAAATGGTCTGTAATTGTTTCTTCCAATTTACTTTTTCTTGGCTCTAGTGATCTTGTGGAGCAAGAAGGCATTTGTTGTGGTAGATAATATTATAACATAGTTTAGGCTTTATGCTATATCTTAAACATTTCACCTTCCAACTGATTGTCAAGGATCAACCAAGAGACAACACCTTTTAAATTTTCATAGAGGATTTTACTTCCATTTCTTTGATTGATGTCCACATTCTCATAACTAGATTCACATGCTAGCATTGGTGATCTCTAGAGAAATATATTCTATGAATTTAGAGAAAGTTTGGTTGCACTCAGAACCTCCTTTGGATTTTCTTGGCCATCTCCTTATTACTCTCCCTCATCTCTCCTATCCTCCTTCCCTTTCCATTATCTAGTTGTTTGCATTAAAAATAATAATTAAAAATTATTATTATTTTTTTAAAGGGGTAAACGCTTTTGATCTAGAGCTATGAATTGGTGAGGTCACAAACGGGGGACCTCATCCCCAATATAAATTCTCAACAATTACACCCCAATGGGGTTTGGACCTTGATGGCAAGAATAACAATGCAACAACTTAACCATCACACCATGCCACTATTGGCGATCAAAAATTGTTTTTTAATATAAAGGCAATTTTTTTTATTTAAAACGACAATAGATTACAAAGTAGGTGTGCCAATCTTTAAAAGTCTCAAAGCATTCCAATTCAAAAAAATCTAGAAAATTGAAATGGACTAAAAATTATCAATCAATAAGAGGATGAACCCTCCAAGCCAAAAGGCAAGGTATAATCATTTGTTCCATTGAATATTGTACATGCTTGGACTACCGAAAGTAATCGAGAACCATCATATCACCACACTAGTAGGAATCAAGAATCCTTAAGAGGCATTGTAGTCAAAATTCTCAAGAACACTAGTTTTTGCACAAGTCCTAGATAGGCCAATTTTGATTATTTCAAGTATCAATATTGAGGTCATTCCAATTAGAAGTTGATATAGTAAAAAAATCGACACTTGATCTCCTCCCCTTATGGTATGGTTCCACTTAACAACATTGAAACCAAAAATGAGGACATTGATATCTTTGTCACATTCATCTAGTTGCCATTATTGAATTTGAGAGATTTCTTTTTGAAATGATCAACCAAAATTTTAGACTAAGATTCTAGAATAATATTGGTACAATGCTTTAGCTTAGCTTCTAAAAGTTCTTGGCGAATGGTTATAGCCTCAACAAAATTATTGGAACCAACATCAAAACTACCAAAAAATTAGAAGTTGACCCAACCATTATGGCTATGACAAACACCTCTCACATCAACATTTTTTAAGATTATTTTTTGAAGTTGCATCAACATTAATTTTAACCAAGCCTAGAGGAGGATGTTCCCATTTAGTAAGTTGAGATCCTTGAGGATTATTATTGGAATAGGCAAACGAGGGAGAAGCCATAGGAATACCAAGTCTCATTAGAAAATTGAATTCCCACCAAAAATTCACTTGATAATCTTGAATCCAAACTAAATAGGTTTATTTTAGATTGACTATAATTCTTCCCCAAATTTGAATTATATGCCTAGAAGAACCATTGAGAACCCTTTGATTATGTCCTAGTCAACTATTCCAAAAAATCATCCTAAGATCAATATCATACACAAAATTAAGGGCTTTTAGGTTGAAAGAGGGTTGTAGTTGATTTGCAAGATAGTCCTTGATAGAATCATAACTATTCCATGATATTCTCAACAAATCACACCATAAATAACAAAGAGAAGTGACAAAGGGGGTAGGCTAAAAGAAAATGACTCCTAGACTCTTCATCTTGAAGGTAGAGGATACATCTATTTGATTCAACAACCTAACGTTGCTAGAGATTATGATGAAGACATTTATCTAAAGTTTCAAGCCACATGAAAGCATTAACTTTTGACCAACATTTAGGTTGTTAGAGCTTTTTCTAAAGCTCAAAGTTCTTAACTTCTAGGCTTTCTACCAAATGAGTTTTATAACCAGTTTGTACTATGTAGATATTAGAAGCTTTCAAATCTCACCCAAGAAAATCTAAATGTCCATCTAAAGAAACCTTCTAGGAAGCTAAAATATGAGTTGATGGTCAATAAAAAGAGAGAATTATTGACCTAGCTAAAGATTTGTATGTTTCCATTTCCAAATCCTTAGACTATTTTGCATGACCTCATACTAAAAATTAGAAACATAACTCTAGCCGACTTCAACACATTTATATTTTATTTTTTGAATTGATTGTCTATTACTAAAATAAAAACAACAGGTTACAATATGATTTAGTTGCCCACATGGACAATCATAGTTCAAGGACACATGTCAACCCAATGAGGACAAAGCAACAAATACAACTTTACAATACTATCAAAACATCACAAAAACAAGACCAACCTAAGTAGTTGAACCAAAAAAAGATAATAGTTTATAACACCATG
>VDFB02337391.1:0-25893 GCA_007258455.2 Sequoia sempervirens
ATTTTCTTGCATCCACTAAAAAAACTCTTGCATTACCACAAACTTGAACCAAATCTTCTTTCAAAGGTTTCAATTTATGTTTCACACCATCCTTAACTATGGTATATGTATTAGCACAACCATCATGTATTGTCTTCCTATCATACTGCCAAGGCCTTCCTAACAAAATATGAAATGCATCCATTGGATTTATATCACACAATATTTCATCAAAATAACCTCCTATTTTAAATTTTACCAAACATTGTTCACTTATCAAAAGCTTTTGATTATCTTGTACCCACAATATTCGATACGGTTTTGGGTGCTTCCTCCTTTCTAGCTTCAATTTTCTCATGCCATTTCTTCAAATACCAAGTTATCCATGCTTCCACTATCTATGATGACATTACAATATTTCCCTTTTTATTTGCATCTTGTCTTGAATAATCTCTTTCTTTGAACCGGTTCATATTTCTCATTCAACAATGCTCTTCTTTTCATCAAGACTTCGCCTCCTTTTGCTTCTTCGGAATGCAATGAGGGTGCATCCTCCTCATTGATTTTTGTTGCTCTATTCTGATTTTTAGGTCTTCTATTAGTCCTTTCTTGATTATGAGGGAAGTCATATGCTCTATGCCCCTCTTCACCACATCGAAAACAGGTTCCTTGAAAGCCACCTCTTATGAATCCTCTACCCGATCTTCGTCTCCCTCTAGGATTTTGATCTTTGGGAGGGTAATAATTTTTTTATTTTTGATTTTTACTGCTGCCTTGGTCTTCAAATTTCTGTTTTTTATTATTTCCGTCATAACTTCTTCGTGTGGTTCTTCCATCATGACCTCTTCCTCTTTGTTTACTTTCATATTTTCTATTCAGTCTTTCTTCAACTTTCAATGAAAATTGATATGCATCCTCAATGGTGGTCATTCTCACCAATGCCAATTCTTCTTTTATGCTTGGCTTTATCCCATTAATGTAACAAGCTACCTTTTCCTTGTTTTCTTCAAAATTTCCTGTTCAAATCGAGACCTTGTGAAATTCTTCAATGTATTCTTTCACAGTCCTCATTTCTTGTCTCAAGCTCTACATCTTTTTTAGCAGCTCTAACTCATAATCTACTGGGATAAATTGTCTTTTCATTTTTTCCACCATTCTATCCCATTTGGAAAAAAATTATTTCCCTTGTCTTCCTCTTTCAAGCTAGGTTTCTTTCCACCAAATGCTTGCATTTTAACTTTGTTTTTGCAAACCTCACTTTGTGAGGGTCTTCAATCTCTTCAAACTCGAAAAACTCTTCTATGTCATTAATCCATTCTATCAACTCTTCAAGATTTAAACTTTCATTAAAGGTTGAAACCTCCATTTTTGGTTTCTTTCCAATTTGTGATATTGCTCCCAAAAATATAATTTCTCTAGGATCTATTTGATCATATTCTTCCTCTTCCTCTTCCTCTTCAATTTCATCTTCACTATCATCTCTTTCCTTATGCACTTCTCTCCTACGAATCTCTTCCTACAAAGTTTATAGTTGCCTTATGAGGGATCTAATTTCATCTCTAGGAGGGTCTCTTCCTCCACCACCTTTTCCTCTACCTCTACCACGATTGGTAATACTTGGAGGCATTTTAATCTTCACCCACAACTCACAGGTCCTACTGTAAACTGCCTCTCTTCAGCGCTCTATTTACAATCTCAAGACAACCTACTCTAATACCATTGATAAAAAGGGAGAATATCCCTTTCAAATCTGATTACAAACACACAAAATATGCTATGCAAGAAGGTTGCAAATACATATAAAGAACTAAAAATAAAAGAAAAATCTGCAACTTTATTTCATTCAAATATGCAAATGGTTTACATCAAAATGAAGCTCATGGGCTCCCCTTCAATCCTACATGCAACACCTATAACAAATATGTCTTCAACAACCTAACATAACTTCGGAAACATTTGGGTATGAAAACTTAACTTCTACAAAGCCCCTCTCCAAATTAAAAGGCATCAATAAATAGAGATTGAGCAAAGAGAATACAATCCATGGTTTCACAAAACAACCTCCTGAAACCACCTTGAGAAATCCACACCCAACCTTGGGAGTTTCAAAATCTGTAATAAGAAATGAGGTCCAATGCATGCCAACCTTCTCTTGGGTGCCTAAACTCTTGTCCAATCAGATTTGGTTGTTTATGACATCTTACAACCTCTTCCTTACGGCTTGCCAGTTACACTTTACATGCAAAGACATGCAAGATTCTTTGCATCCCACCTTATGACAAATTATGACACATGTACATGAAAATATTTCCAAAAACTCTAGAAGAATTGAAAATTTTTCCTCATCCAAAAGTGGACACCTAAAGAGAATATTCCTTCACAAGATGCTTTTACTATATTATTGGGGTCCTTTTCCAATCAAAATTACATTTACATTTTCACACCTAGGGAAAATTACATTGTTGCAAATGAAAATATTAATTTCCTATCACTTAAGCCCTTATTGAAATCAAACAAAGAAAAATTAAAATATTTTTGGTGACACAAGATTTCTCGTACACCTTGGATGCTCCTGCATCAATTACATACTACAAATATGAGAAAAAACAAAGCAAAATGGAGAAGAACAATGGAGGTGATTCAACTATGGCATGGGAATTGAGGTTTTATGGTTTTATTATATGGATTTCTATTGTCATTTGTGCTTCATTGTTGGATTAGGGTCTTCATGGCTTGAATTTAGGTAGTTTTGTGGTTGCTATCATTAATTCATGTTTTTCTCTGAATTTTACCTGATCTATATCTCCAAAAGACAAGTAAAATTCTCAACCAAAAGAACCCCTCCTTTGGTTTTCCAAAGGATAGATATAGGGATCAAGGATTCAAATATTTGAATGAGGGAGTGACACATGTCACTCTCTCATTCATCCCTTTGGATACATCTCCCTATAATTTCTCACACATGTGTGTGAGAACTCTTGGAGAAGTGAAGAGACAAAGAGTGTTCAACACTCCAAAAAGAGCTCTCCAATCTCATTAATAATATTTTGGAGGCAACACTCAACCCCTTCCCCAAAATCCATCACCCTTCTTAATGTGAAATTAAAAAGGGCCATACCTTGAGTAATCTCCAAGATATGGGCATGATTTGACCCCTAACCCATAGTTATTCATCCTAGAGGTTCAAAAATGGTCAATTAACTCAATTTGAAGATTTTGTTCAACCCCTCAAATCCCAAAAAGAGTAAAATCTAAATTTGAAATATAACAAGGGTAAATCAAAATATTAAAACCCCCATCTAGGACCTAATTAACTTTTAAACATTAATCACATTATCCAATATTCAATAATCACATCACAAGTTAAGCACAACACATAAGAGACTATAGTCCTTCCAAATAGACTATTATCCTTCCAAAGAGACTATCATGGCTTAACACATATAGGGTGCCTTTGATTTCCTCTGATCCCATTGGAAATGGGGTATCTACTTGCACACTCGAAGCTACATGTCAACATATCCAATACATGATAGTCGAAGAAACTAAATCAATAATTTCATATATGTTTAACATAATCTAATCTTTGAAATTAATTTATTAAAATATCAATATCAAATAATTTATCCTTTCTCTTTGTAAGTAACATATTCTAAATTAATTCAAAAATAAATAATTTTAATATTATGAAGCAAATCACATGATCATCTAACTGGAATTTATGTCTCATCAAATCTATGACACAACACACTCATCCATTTTTACCATGACAGTAATATTAATAAGAGCATAGTAAATAGTGAAAGCATTCATATGTATCTATAATCATCATGCAACATAATAATCAAAAAATCAGCAGAGTATCAATGTCTATAATCATCCATAATAATCTAAAACACATAGGGTATCAAAATGATCAAACCAAAATAAATTCAAACTAGGTGTGTCAAATAGTAGGCCTCACAAGTACTTTATCTCCTACTGAGAATAGTTGTAGAGTACATATGGCATTAGCATAGCATTCATGCCGATCATTTTCTTCTACTAATCTGTCAACTATTAGCTTAATTTTTTCTTCCATTTTTATAGCATTTCCAACCCAAGGCTAATCTTATCTTCTAGTTTATCCCAAATGATAGGAGTTTGACACTTATTTTCATATAATGCTTCATAAGGAGCCATATTAATTTCATGATGATATGAGTTATTATAATAAAAATCAACCAGTAGTAGGTACTCATCCCACTTATATTGTTGATCCGTGCAGTACATCCTCAAAAATCCTCCAATACTTGATTTACTCTTTTGTTTGACCATTTGTCTCCAAATGATAATATGAGCTCATGTTCAACTAAGTTCCTAGCATTGAAAATATGGTTTTCCAAAACCTTGAAGTCATCCATGCATATCTATCTAAGATAATCTTCTCAAAAATTCCATACAATTTGAAGATTTCTTGCACAAATTTTCTTGCTATGATATGTGATTCATCTATAAGATTTCTTGGTATAAAGTGTGCTACCTTAGTGAGCTTATCTACTACCACAAGAATTATGTCATGTCAATTTCTCGACATGGGTAAGACTTGAACAAAATCCATGCTAATTACTTGTCATTTCTATTCATGGACTTCATGGGGGTATAAAAATCCTACTAGATGTTGATGTTCAGCCTTGACTCGCTGACATTCCAAGAATCTTGCTACAATTATTGTCATTTATTATTTTATTATTTTCTAAAAATAAAATGGTTTCACATTTGCCATCAATTTTCCTACTTTAGAGTGTATGAAATATGGAGCACAATGTGCTTCTCTTAACACAAATTTCCTCATATCATTATGATCTGGAGCATACATTCTACCTTTAAATCTCAAAATTCCATCAGACTTAAAATGATACCCATCGTATCTTTTATCCTAGGGATTTTTGGCAAGGCTTCCTTAACTTGAAGAATTTTTCTCCAATACAATTCCTTATTACTTGTTCCCAAAATTGGATTGAATTGAAACCATTATTGTAATGTGTCTCTTGTGACTCAATGCATCAACAACTTGGTTTTCCTTCCCTTTAATATAATTTAAATTCCAAATTCGTAACTTGATAGCAATTCTATCCATCGTCTTTGCCAAGAATTGAGATTTGGTTGAGTGAAAATATACTTGAGACCCTAATTATCTTATTTGAGCTTGAGTTTCTTCCCTAGTAAATAGTGTCTCCACACTTGGAGAGCATGAATAATTGCTACTAACTATAAATTATGTGATACATAGTTCTTCTCATATGGTCATAACTTTCTAGACTCATAGAACACTACTTGTCCATCCTAGATAAGTATGCCACCTAAACCTTTACTTAAAGCATCTATAATGACTACAAAATGACCTTTTGGGTTTGGAACTCTAAGGATGGGTGCACTAGTTAGCTTCTCCTTAAAAATATGGAAAGACTCTTCACACTTTTCTAACCATTTGAATCATTTTCCCTTTCTTTGAAGAGAAGTAATAAGGTTGGAAATCTTCAAAAAGTTTAAAACAAACTTCCTATAGTACCCAGCCAAACCAATAAAACTATACACTTCATGCACATTCTTAGGTACTTGCACCATTCTAAGATAGCCTTACTCTTTGAAGGATCTACTATAATTCCTTATGTGGAAATAATGTGACCCAAATATTACACCTCCTTTTATAAGAAGGTTTATTTCGATAGCTTACTATACAAAAAAATTTAAATGTTGCAAATCCTCTTCTTTGTTCTTGAAATATATCAAAATATCATCCAAGAACACCACTATAAACTTATCTAAACAATCTATGAAGACAAAGTTCATCAAGTTCATGATTTTTTTAGGCATTGGTTAGTCCAAAAGGTAAAACAATGAATTCATAATGCACATACCTTGTCCTAAAGGTTGTTTTATGGATGTCTTCACCCTTTAACCTCAGTTGGTGGTATTTTGACCTTAGTTCAATCTTTGAAAAGATACTTTTACCATGCATTTGATCAAAAATATCATCGATGTGAGGTAAGGGGTATTTATTCTTTATTATTTCTTTGTTATCCATATAATAATCTATGCACAAGTGCAATGTTTTGTCCTTCTTGACAAAAATCATTGGCACTCCCCAAGGTGATACATTGGTTCTAACCAATACTTTGGTTAACAACTCTTGCAATTGATCTTTTAACTCCATTAACTATGTTGTAGTCATACGGTAAGTTTCTTTGGACACTGATTTTGAGCCAAGTATGATATCAATTGCAAAATTGGAGACTCTTTTGGGAGGTAGCCCTATTAATTACTTATGATAAAACTCCTAGAACTCATAAAGGAACGGGTAATTCTAAATAGATGATTCCTTAGTTTTCTTATTTTATTCCTCATTAACTTCATACATTTTCTAAGAATTCAAGAAGAATAGATTGTCAAGAATGGATAACTCTTTAGTCTCTTCTATTTGCTCCATTTTGACTATAAACATATAACACCCTTTTCTTTTGGCTCTTTTTAATTACATGGAAAAGATCTGCTTGATCTTAACTTTATATTGAATCCCTTGGATTATAGTTGTATTCCTAAAATCATCTAGACATTCAACTATTTTGTCAAAACAACCTACTTTTTCTCTATGATTACATCATCAATTCATTCATAGAGTGACATTATATGACACCAAGGGAGCTACATAGAGGTTTAATTCTATTGAAAAAGTTGGTAATCTCACTTTGGATTCAAATAGGTATTTCCTTACTTGAGGTCTTGACTAGTTTTCATATTTGATTGGCCATGATTTTTCTATATAACCAACCCATTTTGGGATTTTATTTAACAAAATAGGAGCTATAAAGTTTTTAGTTGCACCAATATCTATTAAAATTGAAATAGGAATTCCAAATAAAGTGCCTATAATTTCAATTGCAATGATCTGATAATGTGCTTGGTGATTATCAGCAAATACTTGAGTCCTTTGTTAAAACGTTATTTGTTGGTAAGATATAAAGTGACTTCAATATTGGTTCCCTTGACTTTTGTTTTGGTATTAGTGCACCTAATGATCTCCTCCACGGTTGAAAAATCCACTAAGAGGTCCTTTCTTTTCTGTGGAATGACCATTCTTGAAGTTTTCTATTTTCTTGAAATCCTTATTTCTTTTTATTTCTTTTTAGGATCATTTCAATTATTTCTAGATAGTTTTCCATTTGCCTTTGAATTGGAATCTTGACCAACTCTTCTTCTTGGATGAGGGTGACAACTTGGTCCATCCAAACTTCTTCCTAGCCTTATCTTAGAATGTTGAGATAAACTTCGTTTTTCTTATTTCTTTATTTATTTTTCAAAAACTTAGTCCATGGTAGTTGGACAATGAACATCTACCTCACCTCCAATTTTGGCATTCAAACCCATGATGAGTTTCCTTATTTGAAATCTCTCATATTTTTGATATTGTGGCACATATTTCAATAGCCTAATGAACTTTTCCTAATAATTTGTTATAGGCATGTCTCCTTGATGCAAATTCTAGAAATTATTCAAGTTCTTATCAAAGTTCAACTAAGGTAACCACCTCTCTCTAAAAATGACCACAAATTGGTCCTTGGTCAAACTTAGGGAACTTAACCATAATTTAGTCTTCTTATTCATCCACAAAGTGGGTGCTTCACCTAACAACTAATATGCTTCCCAAACCTCCTTAGTTATCTTTGAATAGTTTTTGATTTCAAATTACTTTTTTATATTAGTGAGCCATGCTTTGACACCATCTTATGTCATTGTTCCATCAAATTTTCTTAGGATAATCTCCTTCATATCTATTTCCAATTTATTAGTCAAAAAATCTATCACCTCTCCTTGAATTTATTGGTCTTGATCGATTCCCCTTTTCCCTTCATGAGCACTATGCTCCAAATCATTATTATTACCATTTCTTGACTTTTATTTTCTTCATTCTCATGATCATTTGTCCCTCTCACTTCTTGTTCCAAGAATCCTATGTTATCTTTAAAGATTTTTTTAAAATGGTCAAGATTTTATCCAAATTCATCATAGGATTATCTGAAGGTTGATCAGAACCATCCTGATTACTTCTAGGGTTTACTCTTGTTCGCACCATGATTGAACCTAGTAAATCATCATGGTCTTATTAGTTTTCTTGCTTAAAGAAAAGTAAGAATAGTTTAAAATTTACTCAAAGACAACATGTATTTAATTTTTTTTCCTAAAGAAAAATTGAGATTTATTTCAAACTCATCATTTTTGGAATCAACAAAAGATAAGTGATTTTATTCATATAATTGGATTCACACATCCTAATTTACATAGGGTTTCTCAAAGTTTACAAATCACTCTCATAGATAGGAATTTCTTCAATTTCCTCCTCCCCACCAGAGTCTAGTAGTATTAAATTTGAGGTTGGATGTATACACAAGTTCTTCTCAATCACCTGTTTACCTAAAACTAGCACTTTAAGACCACACCCAAAATGTATATCAAAATTCAAATGGTTTCCTAAGTTTAACTAGAGTAGATACTAATTGTTCAATTAATTTTTCTCTTTCTATCTTGATTTTATTGGGAGTATTAGCTAGAGTTTTAGAATCAAAGAGGCAGGCCTCTCCTATGTAGCTCATCATCTAAAAACACTTTTTTTAAATAAATATATTTGATACAAAAATATTTGAAATGCATAACATCATAAGGTAAAATAGTAGACCCTTTTAAGTTCATGTTGTGTAGTGAGGAGCTGGAAGAGGTAGATCACTTGTTTGTCAAATGCAGTTTTGCAGAACAATGTTGGACCTTTGTGTTGAACAAACTTAATTTTCATACCCATTTGCCAAATTCTTTATGGGATTTGTTTCAAAGTTGGCCAGTTCTATTCAAATCTTCCTTTTCTGGGTGCATTTGGCAAGTGGTACCATTTTTAGTTATATGGAGTTTATGGTGGGAGTGTAACTTACGCATTTTCAGAAAATTAGCATCATCTGTTGAGATAGTAAATGGAAAAATTAAAAAGGAATTTTTTGAGCCTGTCAATACAAGTGTTCAAAAGCATAAGGGTCTCAATCCAGTCTTTACAAGTTGGGATGATTTGATTCTACATAATTGGAAGAGTTTAAAGTTTCCATTCCCAAGCAGCCTTCTACAATCAAAAGTAGTGAAAACTGACAGGAAGCATGTTAAATGGAAGGCACCTCAAGATGGCTTCATAAAATTGAACTTTTATGGGGCCTCAAGAGGAAACCCAGGGGAATTAGGAGCAGGAATTTTTCTAAGAGATTCAAGGGGAAAGGTAATTGCAATTAGTTCAAATCATCTTTCAAAAGGGTCGAACAATCTTGCAAAATCAAAAGCGTTATTGATAGGCTTGGAAATTGCATTGAAGCTTGGCATTAGAAGTTTGCATATTGAAGGTGATTCTTTGGTGATTATTAATGTTTGCAAAGTAAAAAACATTCAAAATTGGAATTTATAATATGTTCTTGAAAGAGCTTGGTTTTTTATGGAGAATTTTTAGAATTATCAAATCACTCATACATATCATGAAGGCAGCAAATTAGCAGATTGCTTAGCAAATATGGGGTGTAATATTAGGAAGTTTATTTAGCTCAAGATATTAGTCGTATTCAAGATTATCCAAAATTAGAGGAAATTGCACAATAAGATGCATTAAATCTTGATTAGGCTAAAGACACAAATGAGACTTTTGTGAAATTTTTGCATATTCATCTCATGTCAGTAAAAAAGGGATGTGTAGTAGAAAACACAATTAGCTAATAGGGTATTTCTACTATGTAATGATTTTAAGTAAGTCTCATCATGCATAAATGGGGCTTACATGCCATGATGATTTAGTATGACAGAGGATATAAAATGTAATATGTCTGGCTTTGCAATTTGCGTCACATGCAAACAAAGGCTATCCTTCCTCCATGTGGCAATTTTTCTGTCATTTTTGAGCTAACATGTGTTGTTTGCATGTACCATCTTAATGATGATAAGAAAAGGGTTTGTTTTTCCACTTTTTTTCAGGCGGGGGAGTAGAAATGATTTTGCAGATGGGGATCTCTAACACAAACAATCTTTATTTGAGGATCATGCCAAATCTGGAGGCCGTAGATTTCAAGGTTCTTGTAATAATGTTGATGATCAAAGATTTCATTAAAGTTTATGTTGTCAAATGGGATAACTTTTATTTAAGCCGCATTGCCTTACATATTTCATATGTTGCATTATCTGTTGGGTGAGAAGAAGTGGAAGTTTTTGGAAACAAATTAGCAAAGACTAAAGTGGGTTTGGTCGCAAGTGATAGTATTCAAGATATAATGGCTTATTAGCCATGGAACTTCTGAGTGCAACTGAAATCATAGAAGTGGGAGAGGTCGTTCGAGGGTATTTGGCATAGGAGGATTTAACAGTCTTTTTCAAGCTAAATTGTCCAAGGGTTGAAGATTTTATCCGCACAATCATTGGCTTCCATGTTATCAACCCCAAAGCAAGGAGAATTAAACAGCCATCCCAGGTGTTGTCAATTTTTCTTTCAAATTTAATGGATTTTTGTCAATCTTTAGGGGATGTTGAGAAAGTAGCAGGGAAATTTGTGAAAGAATAATTTCTCCAAGAAGATGCTTTGCAATTGGATGTGCAAAATTACAATCTTTTTAAGGGAAAAGGGTATTTAGGGGGGTTATTTCCCAGGAAATTCCTCAGACAGTGTCAAGGTTCTTAAGAAATCTATGATGGGGTTAGGATGGCTTTTGAATATAATAATGACAATATCTTTCTGAAAGCTTTGAAGAAAAATTCTCAATTTATTTGTCCAAATATGGAGGTTGGTTTTAAAGAGAAATACTATTCCATATCTCTGCTCCGTTCACATGATTGTGTGTTTTCTATCCCCAATTCGCGAATGGATCAATTACTCATGTCAAACCAAGTTTTCTTTGTTTTGGGCTCCCATTCATCTCCAAACATAATAGTGGATTGTGGCATTCGCATTTCAGGTTGCAAGAGGAAAGTGCAAGAATTGGATGTAGATTAGGAAGAAGAACAAGGTGGCTACAAGGAAGGCCAGGGTGAAAACTCTAAGGCATGAATGGAAGAAGATTAATTTTTTAACAAAGTTAACATTTTGATTAAGTATCATGTAGCTCTATCCAGGTTTTTTTAATTTTTCTATTGAAATTCAGGACTGTAAGGATCAAAATATATGTATATTCTAGTTAGTCTGTGCTTTAGTAAGCACAAGTATAAATGATTTTAATTGGGTATGGTATGGGCTTTGGGCAGGGGTTAGTTAAAAAAATTCAACTATTCCAGAAAGTTATTCATGCAGTCAGGTTGTTTGAAAGAGATTTTGGTTTGACAAAATACAGTATTCTAATATAACTGTATGTAAATATTTTATATATTAATATACAATATAGGCATATCTTGACTTTTATCAAAAAAAAAACCGTAAAATATTTTATCATTTATTGTTTACCATGTTTTTCTCATTCATTCACATACATATACTTTTATAAAAAATGAACATCATCAACTTTCTCTAAAATTATATCATTTCAGTACATCAAAATTACATATTACTTTTGCTAACATTACATCATTACAAGAATAGTTCAATATTACATGTCACATATGTCATATCATAGATGTGAAATAAATTGCTTTAAAATAATGCAAAATCATTAATGATAATAAACTGTCTTTGATAAACCAAGTCTTTGGCATCTCAACTACAAGAGGGAGATCATCACCTAAGTGCTTATCCTCCAACCATAGACTAGTAGTCCCCTACACACCTTCCTATTGGAAGTGGTTGTACCCTTAATGAGGGTAGTAGATTCAATGAATCCCATGGTCACCATGCCATCTGAAAACTAGTGTTGTGTTCTAAACTACAACAATTTGTCATACAACTCTAGATTCCCTCTAGTTGAGTATGACCTATCTAAATGATTGTAACGTATTAGACATTATGAATTTATAATGTACGTGGTTATTTCACATTATATTGGCCAAATATTTTAATATACACGTTTAAAAAAATAACGTAAGTCATGTTCACTCACCTCTTTCTCAAATTGGTTATCAACAATATAGATTTCTTAAATTTGAATAATTTGATTGTCAAAATATTTACACCTCAAGGGTGGAATTTTACTCAATTCAATAGCAATTTTATCATTGTTGTCTTCTAATTACATTTCTTTCAAATTTATAGTGTGAACAAATACATTCATTCACTCATAAAATTTATATATATGTATGTGTGTGTGTGTATACTTACATATATATGTAGATAGGTCTTCATATATATATATATATATATATTCATGTAATTAAAACAATAACTGCATTCATGTGTTCATGCTAATATATAGTGCAAATAAATGTTGTGGGTAGTGGTGTATTAACTTCTCATAATTATTTATACACATAAAATAATATCAGGCTTACTAAAAAATATTCCTTAAACCAATACTTAATTCATAACAAAACACCAATATTTTAGAACATGTTCACATTATATATACTTAGAAAAAACACATTGGTTTCACAACAATCATATTTCACTAAACACAAAAAAAATCGTCATTAACCTTCACAACTAGATAAACTTCCTATAAAACATAACATAAGGTTCATCATGACCTTAGTACATACTTCTAATTTACCACAATTGTGTGGTTAGAATGTAATCCCATTTGATAGTTTTTTTGATATGTGGAGCCTGATTTGACTTGATGTTTAATTTTTCCCTCTTTATCCAGCGTGTTTTCCACCCAAATCAATCAACAGGGAATGCAAGGGGTGTGGAGCCCCTCTTGTAGGTTCTAGGGAGTATTATCCCCCCAATGGAGACCCAAGGGTGGAGCCCATGGTGGGGTCTAGGGGCAACACCCTCGGTGGGGGTTTGTTGGGGATAGTAGCCTCAAAGAAAAAATTGGATAATGTTGTTAAAGTAAATTTGTTGCAAATTTAAATTTGAATTCTGTTTAAAACAATAATAAACTTCCCAAAAGTTGAAGAGTTTATTTTGTTGTGAATTGGAAAACCAATTGTCAAGAATTGAATAGTTTGTTGCACATGTGCACATGGGAATTCAGACAACCACGTGATGTTTATTTTTTTGTTGTAGGGTATGTGAGTAATGGTTGGAAGAAATTCATGGTTTTGTGACAATGATTAATGTAGATATTGCATTGAGTGCATGTAGCATTGTGTGTAGAAATACAAAGCAGTGAAAATTGTTTGAATCGATCGCTGCATGTTGCAGCTATTGCTACAAGTTACTATAAATTATATGTGTTGGAATTTTATTAATAAATGGAATTTTTTTTGTGGATGTATCCCAAGCATAGGGTGTACCAGGTTAAAAAAATCTTGTTGTCTCGCTATTTTTTATGAATTTTTTTCATTCTTTAGTATTTCTATTCATGTTAATTTAATCTGCATATAATTGATAATTTGATCTCTTTATTTATTGTGTGCAATTCCTAACTAGTGGTATCAGAGTGGGTTGTGTTCGATAGTTTTGGCAAGAAGATCTCCTAGTTGAGTGGGAGAAATGTCAGACAAGGGGAAATTGAAGGTTGATAAATTCAATGGACAAAATTATTAGTTATGGAAGATGTTGATGGAGGATTTTCTCTACTAGAAAGATTTATGGTATTCATTACAAGGAAAAGCAAAGAAACCGACGTCATTGTCTGATGAGGAATGAGAAATTCTAGACAGAAAGACACTGGGAAGTATTTGATTGTGCCTAGTGCCATCGATGGTATTCAATATTTCACAAGACAATGGAAGAATTCATGCAGACATTGGCGAAATTATATAAAAAGCCTTTAGCTTCAAACAAGGTATTCTTAATGAAGCATTTTTTAATTAGAAAATGGAGGGTGGATCGGTTACTGATCATTTAAATGAATTCAATATGGTTATTGGTCAATTGACTTCTGTAAATGTAAATTTTAATGAAGTTAGAGCTCTCTTGATTTTATGTTCTTTACCTAAAAGCTGGAATAGCTTGGTTATGGTTGTTAGTAACTTTATTTCTTGTTCAAATATATTGAAATTTGATGATGTTGTTGGTGTGATTTTGAGCGAGGAAATTCATAGGAAAAACACAGGTGGAACTTCTCAACAAATAGTGTTTTGAATGCAGAAAATAGGGGAAAATCATAGGAGAGGGAAAAGTTATAGAGGTCATGGGAAGTCACGAGAAAAATAAAAGGAAAAAAGGTCACAATCTAGAGGAAAGAAGGATTGTTGGTATTGTGGCAAACCAGGTCATTTGAAGAAATATTTGTTTGTCTCAAAAGAATAAGGAAGGAGACAAACAAGAAGGCAATAAGGAGGCAAATGTGGTAAGTAAATATGAAGATGATGCTTTAATTCTTTCCCTAGATAATATTGATGATTCAAGGGTTTTAGATTCAGGGGCCTCATTTCATGCTATGCCCCAAATAAGTTATTTTCTTGATTATGTCCAAGGGGATTTTGGGCTAGTTTATTTAGGAGATCATGAATCCTATCAGATATTAGAAAGGGAAGAATTAAGATTAAGTTGTGAAATGGGAATCATTGGATACTACAAGAGGTAAGACATGTTCTAAGGTCGAGTAGAAATTTAATTTCAATGGGACATCTAGGTGATGAAGGTTGCATTATTGTATTTAGTGATAAAGTTTGGAAGGTTACAAAAGGTTCCTTAACAGTAGCAAAAGGTGTGAAATTAGGCACCTTATTTGTACAAGTCATATTGTTCCATCTACTTTAGTTGTTGTAGAGAAAAATCAAATAGGAGAGTTGTTGGAAAAAATAGCTACAATAGTTGTTGCAAATTCAACAGTAATTGTTGCAGATTCAACAGTAGTTGTTGCAGGTTCTATAACAGACTCGAGAATAGTTGTTGTAGGTTCTGAGACAACACTGTGGCATAACAAAATTGGGCACATGAGTGAAAAAGTTATGAAATTACTTCATTCTAGGAAGTTATTGCCAGGTATGAAATATATTCATATGGATTTCTATGAAAGTTGTGTGTATGGAAAACAAAAGAGAGTTAGATTTCTCAAGGATGGGAAGCAAAAGAAAGATGAGAAGTTGGAGCTTGTGCATACAGATGTATGGGGACCAACTCAGGTATCTTCTCTTGGTGTCTCTCGGTATTATGTTACTTTTATAGATGATGCAATTAGGAAGACTTGGGTCAATTTCCTTAAATAAAAATATAATGTGTTTGAAACATTTAAAAAATGGAAAAGCTTGGTTGAGAATGAGATGGGTAAAAGATTAAAATGTTTCAGATCCAATAATGGGTGGTGAGTGTTATAGAAAAGAGTTTGAGGATTATTGTTCATCTAATAGAATTTGTAGGCGAAAAATGGTTCAGGGACTCCACAAGAAAATGGAGTGGCTGAGCATATGAATAGGACAATAATGGAGTGTGTATGAAGTATGAGATTGAATGTTGGGTTGCCTTTAAACTTATAGGAAGATGTTTTTAATACCACTAATTATTTTCCAAAGGAAGCATGGATAGGTAAGAAGGTGAGTTATTATTTTCTCAAAACCTTCAATTGTGAATCATTTGCACATGTAGATTATGAAAATAGAACCAAGATGGAAGAAAAATCAAGAAAGTGTACCTTCGTTGGGTATGGCATTGATGAATTTCGTTATAGGCTTTGGGATTTTGAAAATCTAAAAATTGTTAGAAGTAGGGATGTTGAATTCAATGAGAAGGTGTCATACAAATATCAGTTGCAGCAACATGAGAAGAAAGAAAAGGATTACATGTAGTGTTGGATGATACTCCAAAAAATGATATTCTAGTGGTTCCTCATTCTACACAACAACAACAACAAGACATGTCATAAACTCCAGTGAATATTAGATGATCAACAAGGATAAGTAGACCTCCTGAAATATTTTCTCCTTCTTTGTATATTTTATTTTATTAACTGATGTTGGCGAACTAAAAGAGTATGATGAGGCTATGAAGGTGGATACAAAGGATCAGTGGGAGTGAGGAATGGAAGAAGAAATGGATTCCTTCTTAAAAAATTAGACTTGGGAATTATGCAAGTTGTCTGCAGGTAAAAAGGCTTTACCAAATAAATGGGTTTACAAGCTGAAAGAGGAAGGAGGTAAGAATAGATTTAAAGAAAGACTTGTAGTAAAAGGATTTGCACAAAAAAAAGGCAATGATTTTGATGAAATATTTTCTCCATTTGTTAAGATGACTTCTATTCCTATTGTTTTAAGTATTATGGCTATTGAATATTTGCATCTTGAATAGCTAGATGTGAAAACCACCTTTCTACATGGGGATTTGGAAGAGGAAATTTATATGCAGTAACCATAGGGAGTTGAGGTCAAAGATAAGGAGAAATTGGTGTCCAAATTGAAAAAGAGTTTATATGGCTTGAAATAGGCACCTCAGCAATGGTATTTAAAATTTTATAATTTATGGCTAAGTAAGGAGCTACAACCATTGTCATTTTGACCATTGTGTTTATTTTAAAAGGTTGGAAAATGATAGTTACATTATGTTATGTTTATATGTTGATGATATACTTGTAGCGGGGTCTAACATGGATCACATAAGAGAGTTAAAACACCAGTTAGAAAAATATTTTGCTATGAAGGATTTGGGGGCAGCAAAACAAATCCTTGGTATGAGAATTTCTAGATATAGGGAGAATAGAAAATTAACTCTATCTCAATCTGATTATGTTGAAAAGGCATTGTAGAAATTTCATATGGAGAATTCAAAATTTGTGAGCACACCTTTTTCTAGTCATTTTAAATTGACTAAGGAGATGTGTCCAAAGACATAAGAGGAAGAAAGAATATCCAAGGTACCATACTCTTTAGCTGTTGGAAGTTTAATGTACACAATGGTATGTACGAAACTAGCTATTGCACATGTCGTAGGAGTTGTGAGAAGTTATATGAGTAATCCCAAAATGGAGCATTAGAATGCAGTAAAATGGATTCTCAAGTATTTGAGAGATGCATCCAATAAGAAATTATTTTTTAGGGGATCTAATACTGATTTAAAAGGCTATGTTGACTCAGATTTGGTAGGTGATATTAATACTAGGTAGAGCACTACAGGTTATGTGTTTATTGTTGGTGGTAAAATGGTAAGTTGGATTTCAAGGCTACAAAAAGTTGTTTCTTTATCAACCATGGAGGTAGAGTATGTAGTTGCAACAAAGGCAAGCAAGGAGATTATTTGGCTAAATTTTTTCTTAAAAGAGGGGCAAACAGCGGGCTGAAAGTTATTTGTTTACAGACATCTAGAGTGTCATACATCTTATAAAGAATTTTGTCATACATTTGAAGACCAAAATACAATTGAGATATCACTTCATTCGATCAATGTTGGAGGATGGACAATTAAAGTTTCAAAATATTCATACAAATGAAAATCTAGTGGATATGTTTACAAAGGCGGTGAAAAGGGAGAAGTTGAGATCCTCTTCAACTTTAGTTGGCCTTCCAAATTAAACATAATAAAATTAGAATAGTAGAGTCCATGGGTGTTATTTCTAGTGGGAGCTATATAGGGGCAGTGGTGTTATGATTTGTCTCCAAGTGGGAGATGTTATGGTGTGGATTCTGATCAGTCTCCAAGTGGGAGATTGTTGATATGTGGAGCCTGATCCAACTTGATGTTTATATTTTTCCCTATTTACTTGGCATGTTTTCCCCGCATATCAATCAATGGGGAATGTAAGGGGGTGAAGCCCCTCTTGCAAGTTCTGGGGGTATTATTCCCCCAGTAGGGGCCTAGGGATGGACCCCATGATAAGGGTCTAAGGCAACACCCCTAACGAGGGTTGTTGGGGGTAGCGCCCATGAAGAAAAAATTGGCTAATTTTGTTAAAGGAAATTTACTACATATTTGAATTTGAAATTTTGTTTAAAACTACCTAAAATTTTAAGATTTTGTTTTGTGTGAATTGAAAAATGATGCAGAGTAGGGGTGGAAAACTCCAAAAAATCCTCAAAAAAACAAACTTTCAATCTCTAAGCATTCAAATGATGGGTTTTCATTCATTAGCCCTCATTCTCCTTATAGCCTTCCCAAACTGGTTTTTCCTTCATAACTTTCAGAGGAAGCATGGCATTCAAATTTTAAAATTACTTTAAAATGATATTTTTTTCATTTACAAACATATCTCAAAAATAGGGCATAGTCCTTTGTACGGAAACCATAAAAAAATGACAACTTGCTCTTAAAACTTAAAACATGGGAGCAACAATTTGAGTTTTTTCGATCATAACTTTTAGTGAAAAAATGATATCACAAATGTAAACATAGTTTTAGACACCCATTTGGACTTTATACAACATATCTCAGAATCAAGGTAGGTTAATTTGTACAAAATCCTAAAAAAATGGACTCTCCTACCAATTAGGCCTAAAACATGGGAAGATCAGACCTAAGGCATCACCAAAACACGTGCCAACCAAAACCCTGGTACCTGCAATTTTGAGGAATGAAAATATACATAATGAAAATTCATTCCACCAATTTTTAGGAATTTCTACCATGGGAATGGCAAGAAATGCAATTTACAAGTCCACTAGGAACCCTACCTAGGATTTTGGACTGTTTTTAGAAAAACGCTTGTAACTTATACAAAACTTAATGAAAATCGATGAAACAAAAACCAAAATTTAGAGGATTTATGTGCCAACACTATCCAATAGGTTTTAGAGTCATTACTGATTTGTACAGACCGTACTATTCACCATATCAGGAAAGAACACATTTAGAAAATTGTAGAAAACAGGGTTTTTATTACTCAAACTTCAAATCTCCAAAAACCCAACCTCATGGTCAATGGTACAAGACCTTTTAAGGCATTTCCTATAGATTCTCAATAGTCACAAACCACATTTCAACTTCCAACCGTTCATATTCCCATTTGATAACAAAAAGTGTAAAAGTTTTTTTTGCAACATTATGCAACTTTACAATATTTTGCAACTAAACTCTAATTCACCCTTAAGCACTCAAAATAGACCTAAACAAACATGAAATGGTCCTTAAAGACCTTATTACATGAAAATAACTCAAACAAAACAAAATATCAATCTTTGACCCCTTGGAAACATGAATTGACCTGGGTGCCCCTACACCATACTCCCGGGGAAGAAAGATTCAAGCTCCACTTGAATGGAGGGTAGCAACATGAGAAATATGCTTGAAAGCTCTTGAATGATGTATTTATATCCCTTCATATTACCTTCTTTGGAATAGTTCTATTCTCTCTTCATCTTCACTGTAGGTTTCTTAAACACTTGGCAAAGACAACTAGATAAACTATGTTGCAACTCACCTTCCAGAGATACCTTATACAATGATAGATAAAATTGATCACTCTTCCCAGCAGATTGTTCACACTCTTCCTCCTACACTTGGATGATAACAATGATAACATTGTTCTCTGACACTATTTGTTTAACACCATCACCAGTTATGCCTTCTTTGCTTTGTTGCTCACACTCTTTTAATAACCTTGTCAACATGGAAACATTTGATTGAAGTAACTTGGTCTACAAATGCACAATAGAAACTTGATCTTCCCCATCAACATCCTCATCTATTGTCCTAGCAGCAAACAAAAATCTCTTTGCATCCTCAAACTCAAATGGTAAATGTGTACCATGGTGGTCTAAATGGAAATCGTTGTCCTTGCATTCAAATAACTGAAAATTTGAACCCGACAATTCACCTTGCTCAACTTGCACATTAGACTCAAATGCACTCTTTTCAAAAAAACTGTAAAACGATTGATACTTGGCATTGGGAATAAAGAATGTGAAAACTCATCCACAACTATGTCTATACCATCCTTCAACATGATTTGGATCTCCCATGACATAAATTTCAACTATTGTCCTAACAATCTGAGGTTTGATCATGATTTCAAAATCCACCTTTTCCTCCTTCATGGGCTTTAGGAACTATTTTTGACTCATGAACATTACACTTGCTTCTACTTTTGGATTTTTGTCTTCCTTCTTTATGACTTGGACAAACTCCTTTTCATGACTCATAACATTAGAACCCACTTGTGATTCATGAATTTCCTTTTTCTCAAATGGTTTTTACTCTTCCTTCATCAACAAAGATTCTTCAATGTCTGTTCTACTGTCCCCTCTTGCCTTCTTCTCTTCTACATGATTTCTTTGATAGACCACTTAACCTTCTTCCTTATTGGCCAATGTCAACCATTCTCTTGGTTTTCTCTCTCAAGCAACTGTTGCATCTTAAGTTCTATTATTTTTTCCATTTCTTCCAAGATGTGTCTCAACTCCATTATTTTTTGTTACACTTTTATATGTTATTCCTTCTCATTTTTCTTCTTTATCTCACTTCTCTCTTTTCTCATCACTTTTTTTTTGCTTGGTACCTCCTTACTCTACAAGTCTCCACGAAAAAATCTTCTCAACATTTCTATTTTCCTTTCTCAAGCAAGTCTCTTTCACCTTGTTTCTTCTTGTCTTTGTGATAGCTCACCTAAGGCCTCTTTATTTTCTATTGGCCTAGTCTTTTGGCATCTAGGTTACTCCTTCAACTTGCAAAAAGATAATGCAAACTCCAAAAACTTATCTTGCACAAATTTTCGGGCTCTGATACCAATTTGATGTAGAAAAGAGGTGTAAAAATCCAAACAATCCTCAAACAAAGGAAGTTTCAATCTTTAAGCATTTAAATGGTAAGTTTTCATTTATTAGCCCTCATTCTCTTTATAGCCTTCTCAAACTAGTTTTTCCTTCATAAATTTTAGAGGAAACATGACATTCAAAATGTAAAAGTACTTTCAGATACCCTTTTCCCCATTTACAAACATATCACAAAAATAGGGCATAGTCCTTTGTACGGAAATCATAAAAATTTGACAACTTGCTCTTAAAACCTAAAACATGGGAACAACAATTTGGGTTTTTTTTTTTCATAACTTTCAGTGCAAACATGATATCACAAATGTAAACATATTTTTAAACACCCATTTGGACATTATACAACATATCTCATAATCAAGGTAGGTTAATTTGTACATAATCCTTCAAAAATGGATTGTCCTTCTGCCAATTAGGTCTAAAACATGGGAAGATCAAACCTAGGGCATCACCAAAACACGTGCCAACCAAAACCACGGTACCTAAAACTTTGAGAAATTAAAATATACACAATTATAAGCCATTCCACCAATTTTTAGGAATTTCTACCATGGGAATGGCAAGAAATGTGATTCACAAGTCCACTACGAACCCTACCTAGGATTCTGGACTGTTTAAAAACACTTGTAACTTATACAAAACTTAATGAAAATCAATGAAATAAAAACAAAAATTTAGAGGATTCATGTTCCAACACTATCCAATAGGTTTTAGAGCCATTATTGATATGTACAAACCATTCTATTCACCAAATCAGGAAAGAACACGTTTAGAAAATTGTAGAAAATAGGGTTTTTATTACTCAAACTTTAAATCTCCAAAAACCCAACCTCATTGTCGATGGTACAAGACTTTTTAAATATTTTATAATAGATTCCCAACAGTTACAAACCACATTTCAACTTCCAACCGTTCATATTCCCATTTGACAACAAAAAGTGTAAAAATTGCTTTTGCAACATTATGCAACTTTACAATATGTTGCAACTAAACTCTAATTCACCCTTAAGCACTCAAACTAGACCTAAAAAAGCATGAAATGGTCCTTAAAGACCTTATTACATGAAAATAACTCAAATAAAACAAAATATCAATCTTTGACCCCTTGGAGGCATGAATTGACCTAGGTGCCCCTGCACCAGAAAATGTCTGTCATGAACTGAACAGTCTATTACATAGGTGCACGTGGAAATTCAAACAACCATGTGATGTTTATTTTTTTGTTGCAGGGAATGTGAGTAATGGTTAGCAAAAAGTCATAGTTTTATGACAATGATTAATGTAGGTATTGTGTTGGACACACGTACCACTGTGCGCAAAAATACAAAGCAGTGGAAGTTGTTTGAATCGATTATTACACATTGCAGCTATTGTTGCAAGTTATTTTAAATTGTATTTTCTAGAATTTTATTAATAAATGGACTATTTTTTGTGGACATAGCCCAATCATAGGGTGAACCACATTAAAAACTCTTGTTGTCTCGTTGTTTTCTATGAATTTGTTTCATTCTTCAATATTTCTTTTTGTGTTAATTTAATTTGCATATAATTGATAATTCAATCTCTCTATTTCCTACCTTCAATTCCTAACAAGCTCAAAATATGGTAACCCATAAATAATATCTATAAATAATAATAACACTCAAATACCCCAACCTAATCAGTCGCTAAATGTTTCACAAAATGCATGCAAACACTTGACAAATCTAATGCAGCTACGATTTATCCCATTGAATACATGAATACACAGTGACTTATATCGTCATGGTTTAATTCCATAGTATGCATAAAAACATTGTGAATCCAATGTCACAATTTATACCATAGAATACATGATAACATGGTGACTTCGATGTCACAATTTATACCACATAATGCATGATAACACAATGACTCCAACGTCATGATTTTTACCACAAAATTCATAACATAGTGACTCCAATATCACAATTTATACCATAGAATGCATGATAACACAATGACTCTACTGTCACAATTTATACCATAAAATGCATGATAACACAATGACTCCAATGTCATGATTTATACCACAGTATACATGATAACACAATGTCTCCAATGTCACGATTTATACCACAAAATACATGATAACACAATGACCATTTTATGGTCATTTCATCCTCCATATATACATATATGTATACATGTATATATATGTATATATATGTATACATGTATATATATGTATATATATGTATATGCATATATGAATATATGTATATATGTATATATATGTATATATGTATATATATGTATATATGTATATATATGTGTAGTGTAGAAAAATGTACACCTTTACATTTTCACACGATGTTTGCATCCCCTTAATTAATTGGACTTAATTAAGCTTCTAATTATCTAAATTATGCATTATTATTCATGATTTATACTACAAAATACATGATAACACAATGACCATTTTATGGTCATTTCATCCTCTATATATATATGGAATAAGAATATGTGTGTGTGTGTGTAGTGTAGAAAAATGTACACCTTTACATTTTCACACTATGTTTGCATCCCCTTAATTAATTGGACTTAATTAAGCTTCTAATTACTTAAATTATGCATTTTAAAGCCTTATTATTTTTGTTTTCTGAAAGGGAAACTTATATTAAACAATTGCCAACATTAATTTAACCACATTTTAAATTGTGTGTCGTAGATTTAGGTTCGAGGACCCATTCGCCCTTGGGTCCCCTTTAAGTGCTAAGACACAATTTTTAATATGTTTTTGGTGGTATTTTAATGTTTCAAATGTTGGCTTGTGGAATCTAATTTTTGAGAAATTAGATAAACACCTATAAATAACTAGTCTTTTTATCAATTCAAATCTAAGTGGCATAATCAAGAGATCAATCATAAGAGATAATATTATTGTCAAGATCATTGAAGATTTATCAGTCATCTACAATAGAAATCAAGATCATACCATCATGTCAAAGTATATGCATCTTCATGTCATGTTTTAGAGCTTACATTGTGATATAGGTTTCAATCATTCAAGCATCAAATCAAGCAAGCAATCAAGCCAATTCATGCAAGATCCAAACCTTAGAGAGATGTGTTAGACTTCAATCCTCTAAGGGAATCCATTGAGGGTTTGGTGAGTTGTGACATAGCTTTATTCATTCATCAATTCCTTCCATTTATCATCATTTTATTATCAAGGTTTTGTAACGCCGTGCAAGCCCCAAAGAACAAACAAATAAAGAACGCAAATAAATTTTTTTTAAAAAAGTAAATAATTCAACATACCAAAAATTAAATGATCATATACATACTCATATACTTCCTTTCATTATAACACAAATAACATAATCGACTATGTTCTTTGGGGCACACGAGGTCACATCGAAAAAGACATTGCTAAACATCAACTCATAAGATATCAAAAGGAACTAATAATGACAACATTAGATATGCATAAATACAAAGATTCCATCACAAGATAAAACCATGAGAAATTACATAGCCTAACAAAGATACAAAGTTGATAACCACATCACAATATCTTTCAAATTTTACATCATATCAATATAGTTACATCATGATTCCCAATCATGTGGGATGAATACAATATACAAGATTATCAAAATACAAAGAGATCAACTGGAACAAATCTTCAACTGGATGAGACTGAGCCAATGAACGCTGATGGGGAACCCAACGGTGTGCGGAGCACGTTCCACCTGACCACCCCCGTGCTAAGAGGTGACAGAGAAGTAACTCCGACCAAGAATGTCAACTTGACCAAGACTGATGTACAAGTATACAAAAAGTACCAACATAGAGCCATAACACAATACTTCCAAATTACAAAGAAACAAATAATAACATCGCACCATAATACCATAAGAGTACAAGATCTTAATAACAATGAGATCATACAAAACCATAAATTACACCAAAGATGTATCAGGACATTAAATCATAAATCAATTTAAATCCATTTAATCAACAATCCAATCCAACTCCCAAAACCCCCTTCCAGAGGAACACAATGAAATAAAACACATGGGCAACTAGGGGAGAGTGTCATCGCATAGTCCTACATGGACTATCCTATGCTCTTCCTCCCAACTGGAGGCGACGGTCCCATCTATGGCTATCCTGTGCCCTTCCTCCCAACTGGAGGCGCCAGTCCATAGGGTGACTCATATGGAGCCGTAGACCTCTTGTGGAGACGAGGTCACGACCTTGCCAACCATGGCCTTCTCAGCCTTCCATTAGTCTGCGGAAGCACTAATGAAGACGAGGCATCCATTTTAAAATCTTGTAATGATATTACTACCCAACCCTCCTAAGTTAATTATTAGGTTTTCACTTGTTTACTAACTCACTCGTGGGTTATCCTGTGCCCTTCCCCTTAAACAGGGCGCCGACCCCCACGAGGATCCACTCTCCCTAGAGACCCAACCAAAACCAGAAGAAACGGGAGTTGTACCAATTTCAATCTTACACATCAAAATGCAACAACAAAATATTACACGAGGCATAACTCATCTCACAAATTAAGTACCATAACAAAGTCTCATAATTTGGTACACCCCATTCTTAACTTAACAGAAAACTCAAAGTGAAAAGATATAAATTCAACAAAATCACAAATCCTCTGGAAGACTAAAGCACTAACACAAAAGGGTTCCCACATCAAGAACTAACAAAGTCCCAAACCCACAAGGCTACAAGACTACAACTTCACAAAATAAAAAAAATAAAAATATAATTTATTCAATTGCTATATTAAATTCTATTTCAACCATACATACATTAAAATAAATAAATTAATCATCAATGCTGACATATATATATATATTCATAATCTGCCTTTTTACTATATCATCCCATCACATTTATAATTTAACAAATTAATAGAAATTTCTTTCTAATTTCATGCTCACACTATAATACAATTATGTTTTAATCATATCAGAAACAAAAGAATTATGTTTATAAACTGAAATAATTAACTTAACAGTGCACTTAAAAATTACAGAAACATATACGATTTAATAGATATTTAAATATATATATAAATATATATACATTTATATATACATATATATATATATTTAAATAGTTATCAAACAATGTAATTTAAAGAAAAGACTTTTCGCATATCGAAACCCATTAAAATAAAAAAATATTCAAACGAAATTTAAAGCCATT
>VDFB02337393.1:0-20574 GCA_007258455.2 Sequoia sempervirens
GGGCTTAGGTGGAATTAAGCCTCTGAACTTGGTTTTCTAAGGTGGGTAAAGGAAAAAAGGGGATTTGCACATGAGGTGCAAAATTTCTCCTATATAATATCCCCATCCCTTCATTAGCTACAAGCCTTTGTTGTCATCTTCCATGGGAAGAATAGGGATGGGTTATTCATCCTGATATAGTAGTTTAGAGACATCCTCCTCATTGATTGCTTCTTGGTTCAAATCCCCCCACTTGGTGAAGGTAGTAGCTGCCATCTTGATTGTTTCAGGCTCTTTGTTGCTAGATGTGGGTTTCCGATGGGATTGAGGAGAAGGAGGTAGCTCCCCTAAAATAAAGGTACTTTTCATTAGTTTATAATTTCCACAACCATCATCCTAGATCACTACTTTGATGTTGAGAATTTTCTACACAAGAGGTGTTTTCATTTCTAAGTTCGATGCAAGGGATGATGGGTCAACAAATGAAGTAGAGGGTGTAGTCCCTTCATCATTATTAGGTATTTGAGGGATCTTATAGAACTTGGCTTCAAGATTCTTGCATTAATAAAAGGGATCAAGATCTCCATGGATAGTAACTTCTCTGCCTTGAAAAGGAAACTTTACACATTGATGATAGGTTGAGGCTAAAAATTTTAGGGCATGGATCAAGGGTAGGCCAAGCAAGAGGTTGTAGGGAAGATCAAGGTCTAACACTTGGCATGTAGTTTCTGCAATGATAGGTCACACTTGGATGGGTAATGCAATGATTCCTTGTGATACCCACTCTTGATCATCATATGTTCTGATGGTGGTACTCTTTCCCTTCTCAATGGTATCCTCTGAATAGCCCAGGTTCTTGATCAACTGAAGGGTGCAAATGTTTAGACCAACACCTCCATCTACTAAGACTCTTTTGACCTTGTTCTTATGGATGATGATCTCAAGGTGTAAGGCACAATTATGAGATGGCTGTAATGGTAGGTCTTGTTCCGAGAAGGTGAGAAGATGATTAGTGATATGCCCTACCATAGCTTGAAACTGATTTGTATCAATATCCTCAGGGATGGATGATTCTGACAAAGCTTTCTCTAATATTTCCCTTTGTGTGGGAGATAGCCTCAATAATTCTAAGATTGATATCTGTTCAAAGTAGGTTGTGCCCTAGATTGAGGTGGGACTCCTTGGATGGTGACAACAGTAATGAAACTATCACAAGAAGTGACTACATTGGAATAGGTATGTTGCACATTCGTGTAATCCTTAGCTTTTTCGTTGTTGTTGTTGTTCCCTTTGCTATGATCTAGCATAGGGTTTATGTATATCTTAAGATCCTAATTTCTGGCTGGTACTTCAAAAGATATGGTGTCACTCTCTATAAGGTCTTGGATAATATTTTTGAGCCTCATGTAGTTTTTTGTTTTGTGTCCTTTGATTTTGTGAAAGTCAAAAAAATCGTCCTCGTTGTACCAGGATGGATTCTCTTTTGGTTCTTGGTAGTTTTCAAAGTTAGGAAATGTTATCAGGTTTGACTCTACCAATTTCTTCATGATGGTTTCAATAACTATGTGTACTTGTGTTTTGGATAGTTGTTCTTGTTGGGTGTTCTCCTTTGTTGTGTTTCAGTGTTGTTGATCTAATTGTGTTGAGGGGGTGTTGTTTGATACATAGTTGGTTGAACGTTAGCAACTTGATTTTTGTTCATCCTAGGAGCACTTAGGACTACCTTAGCATCTACCACGCTATCATTCATCACATTATTGTTCTTAGCCTAGACAAAGGCTTGTTGTTTGAACTAGTTGATGGGCGATTGTCTTTGTAGGATTGAGTATTTCCCTGTGATATTAGAGCTCTCTCGATGTTAAGGGCTCTAGGGACAAGATCATCATAAGATTTGATGCACTGCATTTTCAAGTGGAAGGATAGATCTATATCTAGATTTTCTATCATGATCCCCACTTGTTCATCCGGAAGGGGCCACTTGCTCTTACTAGCTCTTTGTCTCCATCGTTGCAAGAAATTGGCGAAAGATTCTCCCTTTTTTTGTTTGAGAGTGTATAATTCTTCTAAGCTTACATCCATGTAAAAATTAAAGGAGAAGTGATTGATGAATTTATTAGTGATTTCTTACAAATTTTTGATACCCAACAGTAGTTGAAAAAACCAATCCATGGCAGGACCTATTAAACTTCGGGGGAAGAAGTTTATTAAATAAGAATCATTGTAAGCAACCTCCATACACATGACATTAAATTACTTGACATGGTCCACATGACTTCCTCTCCCTTTTTATTTATCGAATTTTGGGATTTCAAGGCTGGGAGGGAATGATACCATTGCAATGTTTTGATCGAATGGATAGGGACATAAGTTTTGTGTATGGGGTTTCTTTGTCTTTCCCATTTGAAGGTCCTGCATTTCTTGTGATAATGCCTTAAGTTGTGATGCTAGATCATCTTGCAGATTTGGTGGAGGAATATATATTGTGTATTGTAGGATGGTAGATGGATTGTATGTGGGATTTTGATATGATAAGGTGTTGTATGGTGTGTATGGTGGTGTGGGATTCTGTGAAGGTGATTGCGGTGTTGATGTATATGTTCCTAATGCATTTGTATTGATGATGTTCTATTGAGGATTAGAGTAGGAACTTTGTTGTTATTGTTGTTGTTGTTGGGAATATTGCTGAGCTAGTAAGGCTTGTTGTTGTTGTTGAGCCACAAGGGCTATTTGTTTGGCTTGTTGTTGTTGTTGTTGTTGTGCTGCTAAGGTTGCTTGATGGGCTTGATGTTGTTACTATGCTAACTCTGTTTATTGTGCTGCTAAGGCTGCTTATTATTTTTGTTGTTGTGTTGCTAGGGATGCTTGTTGTTGTTGTGCTACTAGGGCTGCTGGTTGTGCTGCTAAGGCTGCTTTGGTGTAAGTGCTCCTTGGTTTGCTTGCACAATCAATTAAGAAGACATTTCACTGTCTTCATCCAGGAACCTGATCCCTTTCTTGGTTCTTGCTAGGCTTAGATTATTGGCTAAGTGTTGTCTCAACTCTTCTCCAAGAGCCTCACTCCTTGTGCTTCACCTTAGAGGATTGACACCACTTGAACTTGCAAAGCTCTCTCCTACACTTAGAAGACTCTAAGTGCCAACATCACACCACACCTTGAATTGCTTGCATGGGTGCTAGAGATACTAGAAACATGCATTTCACATCCAATTAGATCCATATTGGATGGTCTTCTATCTTCACACTTACCGATTTCAAGAATTTGCCTTGGTGAGACCTAGTTCCTTGTAGCCCTTACCAGTCACCTTTTTTATTTTCTTGCTTAAACTTTCCAAACAATCTAGAAAATAAACTTCACTTCCAGATACCCTTTTTAAACCTTTAAATGTTTCACAAGGTTCTAGACCCCTGACTCCTTCGTACAGTGGGTTCCTACAATCTAGGGCAAATAGGGCTAATAGGCCTAATTACAAGGGTTTTACTGATCTCTTGCTCATCTCTCACACAAATGGATTGATTAAGCCACAATCCTTCTAGCATTCTTAGATATAGTCATGCCCCACCTGGAACTGTACTTTTTTCGTACAGTACCTCTTTCCCCTGCCTGTTCTCTTCAACTTTTCACTGCCAAACCTCTAACCAGGTATTGTGAACTCGTCTAGGGTTTGGTTTTGAATGCAAATGCTCGACTCCCTATGAATCCTACTACTAAATATTTATAGATGATTGGCTCCCCTATCATATTCATCCAATCTCAGGAAGATCTTGTGGTTAGATTTTATGGGGGAGCCATGAAAAGACTGACTGGACTCTACAAAACAAGAAAATCCTCTAAAAGCTTAACCTATGAATTCAAAGCACCAAATCAATTCAAAGCAACTTAACTACAAAATGAAAGATTCCTAAGACTGCTCAATGAACACAAATCTAACAGCAAATCAAAGCATCTAATTCTATGAATAGCACTGTCACTCAAAACAGTCGGTATAACACAAAATTTGCAGAAATTCCTCTATATTTTTCAAACCAAAAACTTGATTACAATCCAACTAACTGCTTGCCTTCGAGCCATTACCTTAAATCGATGCCTTTTTCCATGTTTGAAGGGATGTTAGTTGATCCCACACTCCTAAATTTTAGGGAATCCGAGATAACTGAGTTGCATGCAACCTGACAAATGTTGTCATGCAACTTTGCAACAACTTTTTGCAACTTCCCATCATTGTGTCCTCTTCCTAACTTCTAGGACCTCTAACTCCTTGATTTCGAGCCATCAACTCCCTCAACTACCTCTTGGCATCTTCTAACGACAAAGATGTGTTTAGAACACATTTAAGGCTCAACTTTCAAATTAACTACTAAGGCTAATTAAAACCAACATTAACAACAATGGTTAAACTATGGTGACCTTAGTCCTAGTGACTAATTCACCCATTCCACACACAAGCAAGACCTTCTAAGGTACAAAATAAACACATTATTACCCTAACTTGGCTAAGGTCAGGTACAAGCCAAAATTGATCATTAACAAAATGGAGTTTAGCGTAGGTGCTCCTGCACCATGCTTGCCGCTGTTGTTGTTGCTATTGGATGGACTGTTGATAAGCTTGTTGTAATGCTAAGGCATGCACTTGTAATGTAGGATTAGGTGGTTGTTGGGATATCTGTGATGGATCGTGGGTGGTTATGTTTTGAGCAAGTTGTGGGTTGTTGATGAGAGGTTGGTGGTTCCCTTGGTTTAACATTCCTTGTAGGATGGTGGATTGAGATGGAGGAAAGTAAGTTTGAGGTCTTATTTGGTTTTGCATGGTGAAGGGGATCGTGGGGAAAGATGAGGGTGGTGCCATTATATTTTTTGATGGTAATGACACATTAGGACCTTAAGTCCATTGATTAAAAAATTTCCCTTGTCCCATGTATTGGGGATTTCCTTGCGTTAGGGATGTGGACAAGGTATTACCTAGGTTGATGGGATTCGTGACCAAGGGATTGTTTTGATTTGGGTTGATGATGGATGGAATGGATGTGTTTTGTGAAACCAATGGTGTGGATGAACCAGTTGGAGGATTAGATAGGGATGTCCCTATTTGCATTAAGGGTTGAATTTGTGTTATGTTGTTGGCATGACCTTGTGGGTCGATTTGAGAAACTTGGTCCACACTTCCTTGCATGATGTTTGGAACACTTGTGGTATTTGTGGGGATAGATGAAGATGTGTACCCTTGATATGTTGAAATTTTTGTAGATTCATGAAGTGTAAGTGGTTTATGTTGATGCAAGGGGTGTTCAGGAATGATAGAAGCTCCAAATGTTGGTGTCCAAGTGGTGGTTTGAGGTGGATTGGTGTTGAGAGTACCCACAAGCATTTTGATTTCAAATGGAAGAGTATGGAAAAATTTCTTGGAAAGAATAGTTGCAAGACTAGAAGTGGATGTTTGATTTGGAAATGGAGTTGTTTGAAATGAAGTCAAGCCTTGTGTCAATGATTGTGCAACAAACAATGGAGAAATTGGAGCTACGTTTTCTAAGATTTGATGTTCCATGATTTCCTCCCTACTAAGTTCAAATGGGTTATTCGTAATTATGACCATGATCATAGTATAGGATAAATATACCAGATCCATATGGATTTGAGGCATATTTGATCCACTAAGCCATGATCCCAATGTGATGGTGTTCAAAACCATCAAAACTAAGAAACTATTAAACTAAACATGAAATAAATGTGAAATCTTGCAAGAAACCTATTCTAAGACCTCAAATCTTATCCCATTGGGGGAGTGGTGTCACATTGATGTGGAATGGCGACCCTTTCCAAATCCCTTGGATAATATGAGCCTTTCCAATTGATTTTATTGATTAAAATCAATGGAAACTAATGAAAAAGATGAATGAAAGAATGATTGAAAGCTAGATTAACATGACAAAAGCTAGATTAACATGACAAAAGCTAAGATGATTGATGTGAGTGTATGCAAAGCTAAATCTAAATGAAGTTTAAGCTAAAAATATTGAAATCATAATCACACAATATACTAAATGGATGCATTTATGTTATCATGGAATCCATTAATGAAAGCTAAGCTAATATGCAAGTAAAACGAGTGCTAAATATGAGTGCAAGTGCAAGTGATTTTAACAGCATAAGTCTGATGTTAAAATTTGTATCCATTTGTCTCCAAATAGTGATCTATTTATATGAGAGAAAATGAGAAATGGAGGGTTGAGATAAAAAATGTTAATCAATAGTCAACGATGGAAGAAGTTGGAGGCATGGATCATGGATTCTCATCAAGGGACGAGAATCAATGATGAGATTTAATCAAGGGTTCACCTTTGACCAAACAAACACACTTTTAACTTGCGCAAGAGGTCACAAGTTAACTTGCACAAGAAGTCAAGTAAGTTTTTTAGAAAAGGAATATTCCCCTTTTTCAAATGAGCGAGAAAAGAGAATATTCTTTGGAATATTCTCACGGGTGAGGGAAAATGGACAATTAGCAAATTATTATTTTTTTAATTGTGCAAAAGGGGAAGGAATATTCTATGGGAATATTTCTTTTGGAGGAATGTGCAAAGGAGGAATGTTCCCTTGGAATATTCCTTTGCAAGTGGGGGGGAATTAGATTAATTAGTAATTGTTAATTAAACAAAGGTTTAATTTATACAATTAGGGGAATTAGATGATATTCATTAAATAAAGTGATTTAATGAAAGAGGGGGAAAATAAAAATGACATTTAATTAAATAAATTAGGGTTATTTAATTAAATAAGAGGACAAGGGATTAAATTAAAATAATATGATTTATTTTATTTAATGAAATAAAATGTTAGCATGAAAGGGGGTGAATTAACCCAATAAAATTAATGAGGTTAATGGATGAAAATGACATAATTAATTAATTATCTAGGATAATTTAATTAATTAAGTGAAAAGAGGATGGGTTTTAGGAGGAAATGATGTTAGTATACCTGATTCGAGTGCATGATATCATTCAGGACATTTTTCAGTGTCTACAGTAATGCCTTCAATCTCATATGGTCGTGACGGAGACGAGGGTTGTTGTGATGGGGTAACTTGACTTCTTGGATCAAATTATTGAGGATTTGGATCACTTGAGGTGAATGTGACTTTGGTTTTCTTGATGATTCTCTTGTGTTATGATCTTGTATTTACCATAAATTTTGGGTCACTTATGGGAGAGTTATGTTGAGATTTGTAATGTTTGAACTCTATAGTTAACTCAAATATAGGTAAAAGGGAAACTCTAAGTATTTTTGGAGAAATGATGATAACAAGAGATGAAATGGTGGATGATGTGGGAAGTGATCTTTGCAAATGTTTTGGGACAAAAATTTTTACTTAAGAGTTTGAGGTTTGATGTTTGATAAAGGATGTTTATGAACTTGGAAATATTTAGGGTAGACACGTGACCTTCAAGATAAACTAGTTCAAATATTATAACTAACTTAACTAAGTGCATGGAAAAGGATTCATTTCATATATAGAGTAGCTAAATTAGGGGTTGGTTTGATAGATGTTTAAGTCTAAAAGTGTGGGTGTATTCAAAAATTTTACAAAGTTTGGTGAAGGGAAGGATGAATTTTGATGAAGGGGTGGATGAAATGTTTGACCCAATGCTGACCTAGAGTGAACCTTTGTTTGATATCTTTTGTTGATGTGTGTTTTGGCACAGCAATATGCAAACAGAATATTGCTACTCTGTTTCTCTTGAAAGAGAAAGATGATCACATGGATACCTTAGCTCCCAAGGTCTTTATAGTTGGGTCTCAATTGTGCTGATGTCCCTCGGTGGTCAATGTAGCAGTAATGTTCAAGGGGCCTGCTGGTGTTGAGCTTTTGGACTATTGTGAATTTAAATCTACTCTAACGAGGGTTTTCAAAGAAATAGAAAAAGATGGATCAGGGCTTTGGGACAGAAACGAATGACACTTCATCCGAATTAACCAGACCTGTTACCTTTCAAGGAATTCCTGACTAAAACTGTAGAACAAACTTAACTTGTGACTAACACATAGTTTCATTCATTCACAATGATGAATTCAACAGCAGATTGCAAGTTACCATTCAAATAAAACATAAAATAAAACTTCATTCCTTGAGAGCTTCCCAAATCAGATGATTAATTCAAGACAAACACCCTTCTGAAACACAACATGAAATATATTTTAATCTGGTTGCTTCTACTGTTAGTGAAACATATAAGCAACATTTACAAAGCTAGCACAATCACCAGTGTATAGAAAATCTATGATTTCAAATTGTTTCAATTTTCACTAAGAAGAGTGAAAGATACGTTGGTCTTCTACTTAATCTAACTCCTAACTACCAGTTCTATTCTATAAGTCCTCTATCTACTACTTTCTGACCCTACAACTTCTCTCTTTAACAAAGAGGCAAGAATGCCTTATATACAAAATGTACCCAAAAGAATCGATGTCCCCAGTACTAGGGTTTACAAAATATCTGTAGACTATAGGAAAGTCGGCTCTCAAATCTTTTGGAGAAAGAGTTGGTTATGTATTCAATGTGGATCCTCGGTGTCGTGAAAGATCTGTAGATCTTTTGCTGCTACAACATTAACTCCCTTGTCTACGTGTCCATACTTGAACTCCTGAAATTAGTCTTGAATGCTCAGAAATATGATCATTAATGTTGATCTGTTCCACCAGTGGTCACTACAACTATCCCTCTAACTCATGGCTTCTTCATTTGGCCTTTCTTTTTGTTCTGGACCCTTCGCATGTTGACCATATTCTGGAAGCACCGTCGAACCTTTCTGTAGATTTAAACCTTTCACATGAGTCGATCCATTGCCCTTGAATCTCAGAAGGAATCCATTTCGCTCGTAATTTATGTTTTTTCATCACAGGGGCAGTCAATTGGTCAAAGGGACCAATGAATCATTCTTTTGGCTCCTTTTGATTGGTCGAGCATATGCCAAGCAAGCTCCTTAGTGGGCCAAAGGTGGTCCGATCAACGTCGCACGTCAGTGAGACACCATTGGTGTCTCCCTGATATGATCTCATCCTTCAGTAGTCATCGGGGTAGCATGTGGCAGTCAGTGAGACCTTTCAGCGAGCTATGAGGGTCATACAAAGCTCATTTCCTTCACTGAGACACCTTGGAGTCACCTAGACATTTCACCGAGTGCCCTTTATTCTTTTGGAGTCTCCCTGATTTCCTTTGTTGACCTTCTCGCGCCAGTTTCTATTTTGTTTCACCATGACTTTCTTCGGTCAGGGAGATGTCTTATAGAAACCTTATGTCTCAGCGAGAGCCTCCACATGTTGTTTCTTTGGTTGCTGAGACTTATTAATTCTCTCTCCGAAGACCACTGATTGAATCCCCTTGTGGCATGTCGGTGTAACTTTGTGAATTCGCCGAGAGCATATGTCAAAGAAGATGACTCCCGCCGATGCCGCTTTTGTTGCTGTGACCTCACATCTTCGGCTAGACATTATACCGAATATTTTATCCTTCACTGAATGCAACTCCCTTTAGCAAGACTTTGAGATTTCACTGAGACATCTCTCCAAAGACGAACCTATGCTGAAGGAAAAATCCTAGTCGCCGAGACAATGAATGATGTCTTGGCGATTAACACCTGTATGTGATTTAATCCCGCACTCAACAAATAAAACCACAGTGAAGATCATACAAATAGAAATTAAATAATCAAAAAAATCATTGAAATGAATCCCATGTTAGCGAGATGTAGTTAAACTCTCAAACAAAATGATCATACAACAGTTTGGGTTTCAGGCCGACCCACAGAGTCTAAGCCAGGGAGGAATTTCAGAGAATTCCGAGTCAGGCGGATTCCAATAGAACAAGCATGAAACCACACATTAGAAACTCAATCTAATCATTATCAAACCTGGAACAGTATGTGAAATCTTCAAAAATAGTATAAAGGAAACATAAAATGCATTATTATTTGGTAACTAGCCTTACTACTCGAAACTTCTCTGCTTCCTCGATTCTAGGAAGCCCTTGAGGACAAATTTTCACGAAAGAAACATTCCCTTGAAAAGAAACAACCGGGGACAACGATTTGAGAAATATGGGGTCAAAGGGAATTACGCAGGACCAAAATCCACGAAATCGAAGCACTTAGCGGGTGAGTGGGATGCAGGAAAGATGGGATGGGGTGGAAAATCCCATACCCAGGAGAAACCCTGAATTCCAACTGAGGAAAAACCAAAAAAACAAAGGCAAAGAAAGGAAAAGAAAGGGGGAACCGTTTTGTTCCAAATCAAAATGGGGTGGTAATGCACGGCATAACAATTGGCGACTCGGCTGGGAAAATGGTTTAACCATTTTCAAGAATCTGAAGGATTCAGCTACCCAGAACTTCTGGTTCATGAACACCACAACTCCAATTGGGTTAGTTTTAACAAGAATGGTAGAGCTAGAATCTCAAATGTAAGCCAACAATAGCTACCCCTGAATCTATGTTTGTGCTTGATTGTGCATCACTCTCTCATGAAGCTTTCTTCATCTTTTGGACAATAATGTGTAAGATTTGAACTACATGAGTTGATTTTCTTTTAGCTGTTCTGCAATGATATCCTGGGCATTACTCCTCTGCCAGTCAGGCGTCTATAGCCCGGACAGAGATACCTTTAGTTTCCTCTCAACATTTCTCTACTGCCAGACAGGTGTCCATAGCCTCGGTAGAGATACTGGAATCACCCATTCATATTGAATCTCTTTTCTCTTTTGATATTTCTTTTCTCTCTCTTTTTTTTTATAGAGTTCTAGATATTTCATTTAATTCTCTTTTCTTTTCAATATGTCAAATGTTTAATATCTGATCTGGGTTGAAAACTACCATGGACCTCATGACAACACTTGGAAAATTGGATTTTTCACTCAAGTCCTACAACATTGTCATCCTAGGATAAATATATCATTACAAGAGGAGATTGTTAATTTGTGACAGATTCAGAGGGAGCTGATGAAGGTTACTTACTTTGCACCTTGTTTTCAAGACCTCCCACAACTCTTATTGTCAATGGGCATAAAACAAAAGTTTAGGAAAAAATCACCCATTCAGAAAGCTTGAAGATATCTAAATCGTTCTTCTCTGAATGACCAAAGTATGCTTCAGATAACAACCACCATTTTGATTTGGGAAAGAATAGATCAACCCCAAACAAAAAAGCTATTTACAACAGAAGCAAAAGTAGGATATTTACAAACAGAAAAAAAAAAAAAACAAACTATCTACAAACAAAAACAAAAAGAACGAAAAAGGGAAAAAGACCAAACAAAGGAAGACTAACTAAACCAAAAACTAACACTAATCTATCCTAATCCTAAACTAGCTCAAAAGCTAAGCTCTATAAACACAAAACTGTAAAAATTCATACATTGACTTGACTGATTTTTCATTATGTGCAACAATCTTAACTTACTAGGCACAGTTCGAAGCCTCGCAAATTTATCTTTATGCTCAAAAATATAAAGTTTATAGGCAATAAGTTCATTCTGAGAGCATAAAGCTTGAAATATTATCAACTGTGGGTTCTCAGTTTTATCATGATTTACCCACAAGCATGTTTTACTATCCTCTATGCCATAATCAAACTGAAAATTATTAAAACACAGAGGATAATGAAAGGGAACCACCTGATTCTGAAGATTGCTCGTTACCAATGCAGACTTGTGGTGTATTATCTCCTCTTTGCGAGGTCTCAGCTCATGGAACACCACTGAATTAGGGTTCGTCTTGCAGTTAGGATATTCATTCACCAACATCTTTGTATTCATCTCGGGCACAGAGTCAATTTTTTTATGAATTTATTGAGATGAAGTCTTACTTTGAACATTCTCTTGAGACATGTCATCCCCAAGGGTTTGGTAATCTACCTCCAGCTTATCACCATTTATGTCAGGGATACTGGCACATGGTGAACAATGATTTCCTTCAAACTCACTTGAATGCGCAGAGTCAGAGTCAGGAAAACACTTCCTCAATTCAGATTCCTCCACCAACACACGTGAGTAAATAGAATCAACATCAAGAAAAGACTCCCTAGTCTCATTCTCTTCGCTATGCTGAAGAGATTCAACTTCTGAGGTAACCTCTTGGTCCTTTTCTTGGAATTCGTCTGTTTCATCCAAATGTACCCCGCTATGAACTTCTTCAGGGAACACTTGACTGATCTGCACATCTACTTGGACCTCTTCTCTTAAGATTTCATCTTGGCATTTGAGTCCTTGTCTTTGGCCACAAGATTCATTGGAAATCTCCTCTTGAAGTGTGTTATCTGTTTCAATCCATTCACTGCTTAAATCAGTAGAGTCATCCTCTTGTATTAACCCACCAAGGTGTGTCTCTTCCTCATTCACCATCATGGAAGAATCTATGAATGCCTCAGTGAATCGATTCTCCACTTCTATCAAGTTTGCATTCTTCACATAGTTATTCTCATCATGTTGGATGGATTGATCATCATTCTCATGTGTGCTAGTTGTTTCATCCTCCTTATTGAGGGGACACGTACTCCAAGGATCCTCCATAAGTATTCCTTCACTAGTGATTAGTTGCTTGAAATACAAGTCCATCCTTCCTACGAAGACATGGCAATCCATTTGAGAGTGCTGATCAGTTTTATGTATCCTACATCCACTTGGCCCAACAAGTTCAGATAGTTTCAAATCTCCCATCCCTTCTAATTTCTCCCTTATTCGAGTTTGCATACGAGGGATATCAATCCAGCATGAACCATGTCTCTTTGTCCATCCCTCATCACCCTGATTCTCATCTTGGTCAGAAGAGTTTACCTTGTCTCCTTCAAAACCATCGTTAGTACTAGCATTTTCAACAAAGCTAGATTCTATCTTGAGATTTCCATTATGCTCTAAATTTACATCCATTTCATGCTTTTCACCAAACAAGTCATCAAAATTATATTCTGGTGAATCAAATGTTTGATCTAGAACTTCATTGTGATGTAATGGAGTATGCTTTGGAAGATGACTGAAAAGAGATGATATGGTTATAACTTCATTAACAAGTGGAGTAGTTAACTCTGTGATTGGATTTTGCAGGGATGAATTCTCCCTGTGGTCTTGTGTGTGATGGACCTGATATGGGGTATGGGAAAATGTGGTGCTTGGACTATTAAGAAGGTGGTAGCTGCTTGGTGAGAATGATTGCATCTGGGTAGGGATGGTGGGTGGAGTGCATAAGGCTACAGATGATGGCAGTTTGTAAGCACAAGAGGGTTATAACCCTGAGTTTGGCTATCTGAATTTCTAGTGTCACCTCCAAATTGTGCCAATAAGAGAGCCATTTTAAATGCATCATGTAAGGATGTAGCCTCACCATAATATCTGACTTTGGTTGCAAATGAAAGGTTTAAACCCCAATAATAATGTTCTATTAGTATATGATCATCTACAACCAAACCTAAAGATTGAATCCTTTGATACATAAACATAAATCTATGATTAAATTGATAAATGAGTTCTGATGGTTTCCTTTTCGTAGCTGCAAATTCAAATGATGGCTCTTGTGTTTGAGGACCAAACTGATCTAAGAATGAGATTTCTAACTCCACCCATGAATAAATAGATTCTGATGGCAGACAAACATACCATTGTCTTGCTGAGCCTTGAAGTGTTTTGATGAATAATTGACAGACAACATCCTCATGTAGAACCTGGAGAAAATTAAGTATATGCTTGCAAATTCCAACATGTTCAAAAGCATTTTTCCCATTGTCAGGGAAAAATAAAGGAAGCCTACCATACAAGTGACCAGGGATTTCATGGACAAATCCTGGTATATACAAAGGGCTACCCATCGGAGCTGGGTCCTCTAAGACCTGACCCAATCCAACTCACAACGATCCACAATTACTCATGTCTCCCCTCCCTCTAGCACCAGTTCCTGTTGATGTGTGTTTTGGCACAACAACATTGCAAACAAAATATTGCTACTCTATTTCTCCTGAAAGAGAAAGATGATCACATGGATACCTTAGCTCCCAAGGTCTTTGTAGTTAGGTCTCAACTGTGTTGATGTCCCTCAGTGGTCAATGTAACGGTAATATTCAAGGGGCCTGCTGGTGTTGAACTTTTGGATTGTTGTGAGTTAAACATGAATTTAAATCTACTCTAACCGGGGTTTTCAAAGAAATAGAAAAAGATGGATCAGGGCTTTGGGACAGAAACGAATGACACTTCATCCGAATTAACCAGACCTGTTGCCTTTCAAGGAATTCCTGACTAAAACTGTAGAACAAACTTAACTTGTGACTAACACATAGTTTCATTCATTCACAATGATGAATTCAACAGCAGATTGCAAGTTACCATTCAAATAAAACATAAAATAAAACTTCATTCCTTGAGAGCTTCCCAAATCAGATGATTAATTCAAGACAAACACCCTTCTGAAACACAACATGAAATAGATTTTAATCTGGTTGCTTCTACTGTTAGTGAAACATATAAGCAACATTTACAAAGCTGGCACAATCACCAGTGTATAGAAAATCTATGATTTCAAATTGTTTCAATTTTCACTAAGAAGAGTGAAAGATACGTTGGTCTTCTACTTAATCTAACTCCTAACTACCAGTTCTATTCTATAAGTCCTCTATCTACTACTTTCTGACCCTACAACTTCTCTCTTTAATAAAGAGGCAAGAATGCCTTATATACAAAATGTACCCAAAAGAATCGATGTCCCCAGTACTAGGGTTTACAAAATATCTGTAGACTATAGGAAAGTCGGCTCTCAAATCTTTTGGAGAAAGAGTTGGTTATGTATTCAATGTGGATCCTCGGTGTCGTGAAAGATTTGTAGATCTTTTGCTGCTACAACATTTACTCCCTTGTCTGTGTGTCCATACTCGAACTCCTGAAATTAGTCTTGAATGCTCAGAAATATGATCATTAATGTTGATCTGTTCCACCAGTGGTCACTACAACTGTCCCTCTAACTCATGGCTTCTTCATTTGGCCTTTCTTTTTGTTCTGGACCCTTCGCATGTTGACCATATTCTGGAAGCACCGTCGAACCTTGCTGTAGATTTAAACCTTTCACATGAGTCGATCCATTGCCCTTGAATCTCAGAAGGAATCCATTTCACTCGTATTTTATGTTTTTTCATCACAGGGGCAGTCAATTGGTCAAAGGGACCGATGAATCATTCTTTTGGCTCCTTTTGATTGCTCGAGCATATGCCAAGCGAGCTCCTTAGTGGGCCAAAGGTGGTCCGATCAACGTCGCATGTCAGTGAGACACCATTGGTGTCTCCCCGATATGATCTCATCCTTCAGTAGTCATCGAGGTAGCATGTGGCAGTCAATGAGACCTTTCAGCGAGCTATGAGGGTCATACAAAGCTCATTTCCTTCACTGAGACACCTTGGAGTCACCTAGACATTTCACCGAGTGCCCTTTATTCTTTTGGAGTCTCCCTGATTTCCTTTGTTGACCTTCTCGCGCCAGTTTCTATTTTGTTTCACCATGACTTTCTTCGGTCGGGGAGATGTCTTATAGAAACCTTATGTCTCAGCGAGAGCCTCCACATGTTGTTTCTTTGGTTGCTGAGACTTATTAATTCTCGCTCCGAAGACCACTGATTGAATCCCCTTGTGGCATGTCGGTGTAACTTTGTGAATTCGCCGAGAGCATATGTCAAAGAAGATGACTCCCGCCGATGCCACTTTTGTTGCTGTGACCTCACATCTTCGGCTAGACATTATACCGAATATTTTATCCTTCACTGAATGCAACTCCCTTCAGCAAGACTTTGAGATTTCACTGAGACATCTCTCCAAAGACGAACCTATGCTGAAGGAAAAATCCTAGTCGCCGAGACAATGAATGATGTCTTGGCGATTAACACCTGTATGTGATTTAATCCCGCACTCAACAAATAAAACCACAGTGAAGATCATACAAATAGAAATTAAATAATCAAAAACATCATTGAAATGAATCCCATGTTAGTGAGATGCAGTTAAACTCTCAAACAAAATGATCATACAACAGTTCGGGTTTCAGGCCCACCCACAGAGTCTAAGCCAGGGAGGAATTTTGGAGAATTCTAGTGGTAGTTCAGCAGAATAAGCATGAAGCGACACATTAGAAACTCAATCTGATCATTATCAAGCCTGGAGCGATGCGATGAGATCTTCAAAAATAGCATAAAGGAAACATAAAATGCATCATTATTTGGTAACTAGCCTTACTACTCAAGAACTTCTCCACACTTCCTCGAGATTCGGGAAACTTCATGGGACCCGTTTTAAAGTGAAAGAAAAGCTTATTCCACGAAGGAGAAAACCAACCAGAGGGACAACAAATTTTTAGGAAAATCTAGTCCATGGGGAGTGCAGAGGACAGAAATCAGCACTTAGCGAGGTTAGTGGGATCCGAGGAGAAAATCCGGATGGGGTGGAAAAATCCCGAACCCGGGAGCTTCGAATTCTAATTGAGGCAAAACCAAAAAGAAAAGGCAAAGAAAGGAAAAGAAAAGGGACTGTTTTGTTCCAGTAAATGGGAGGTGGTTATGTAGGGCATAACAAATACCAAGGTAGTGAGAAACATGCTAGACCTCTAAAGTTTTCAAATTCTAAAGACCCAATGATTTAGATAGGTTCAAGATCATGAAAAAGACCAGGGTTTTGACTATAAAAGAATGCATACAAGTCTAGATTATTCCTTGAAGCACATTTGTAGTTGTATACCAACCTAGTTCTATTTTGGTGAAGTGCTAAAAAGTGTCTTTTGATGGATTTTGGAATAAGATTCCTAAGTTTGAAATGACGACCTGTATACCTTCTCTTGGGGATTCTAATTTTTTGTGAGATAATTTAGAGAAGTCTAAGTCTATGGAATAAAAGAAGATATTTATTTCCATGCGGGTGGTGGTAATATGGGCCTTCTAGCCTCAATATCGGTTTGTTCCTCTTCTTCGTCTAAGATGTTTGCTATGTTTCTCCACTGAATGGGTGTTTCTTTTTTTTCAAAAGTGAAGCTTCTCAAACTACTAATTATATCGGTTTGTTCTCCTTTAATGAGTTCAAAGTTTGGTTGAATGATAGCGGGTGTAAGGTCGGGTTGTTCAACAGGAGCGATTGGCCTCCAAATGGTCATTTGGGGTTCAATTTGTTAATTTATTTTTCTTAAGTGAGTTTATTTTTACCACAAACACTTGTCTTGATTAAGTTTCAAACTAAAATGTCTATCAAAAAAATCATAAATTTCACAAGGTCCATTTTGTGAAAATCATGAGGTTGAAGCCATAGTTGCCTATGTTAACTTTGGGAAGTATGGATTGAGATGTAAACCAAAATACTTAGAAGTCTCTAAGAATAAATTCTTAGGACAAGAATTAATATCAAGGTTTTTCCAAAGGGTATCCATACTTAGACCAAAGGGTTTGAAATTTTGAAAGGACTTTGTTGATGTTTGTTTGTAATGTTTTGGAACTAAGAAAAGTATTAAACTAAATCACAAGCATTTACCATCCTAGGTTCATAAGATACTACTTGTTGAATCCCCACTTGGATTTCTCCAAATACTAAGACAATGTGAATAGCTAAAGATTTGGCGACACTGGCTCCCCTCCATGGCACACACTTCTCTAGACCACCAAATCTCAAATCTTGAAGATTTGAAGATCCTAAGGATTTTTTTGTTTCATCAATGAATAGTAAAATGTGGGGTGGCTTCAGAACGACCATTCCTACACCAACAAGCATAAAGGTTTTTGGCTTCTAAACAATTGGTTCATAGTAAGGAGTTTCATTCAAGGTGGCCATACACACGACAAGATTAGCTCAATATTATTTCAATCAAGAGGCCTCCCACTCCCTTCATAAGAAAGGATTTTGATGTGTCATGCAGACACTAGGGGTGGCACTTGTTGGTATGACACATCCGCACCCGTTGCTTATGAATTTCGTCTTAAACACATTTTTTATAGAGCGGTTTGAAAGAGCTTGGCTTTAACTCATTACTGTTTGGGTCATTCCATCCTTTCAAAGTGGGGAGGTAGGCCCTCTAAAGATAAATAAAAGCAAGGAAGTACGTTTGTTGTTCGATCTCCCAGTTCGCATGAAGCAAGGAGAGAGCATTCATAATGCCTTATCCTTACACTAGAATGGTGTTCATTTTAATTCAAATCAAAATATGTGGGTGATTATACTAAATATCAAAGGAATGCTTTTGATTCTCAAGATCGACGAGTGGTGCAAGAGAAGAGCATACACATTCAATGATAAAAATGTAAATCACAAGACATGGAAAACACTCGTTAATTTTAACCCTCAAAGAAAAGGTAAGTTTATTTTAAGCACCAAACGAAGTGTTAAGTTGTATTGTACAATTTTAAACCCAAAGTAACATAGTGATGTGAGGGTTCAATTTTAGTCCCGTTTGAGTGTTCATTTTAAAACCCAATTGAAATCTAGTGTGGTCCTAAAGCATAAAATGAAAAGAATGATAAATGGGTTATAATTTCCCCAAAAGGGTCAAAACACTTGTTACAATTATAAGATTTAAAGACAAGAATGCTTCTTCACTTCAAATTTTATCATCCAACATGCAAAACCCAATTAGCCTAAAAACTAGAACAAAAATTTAGAGACATGTTAGTGATTAGATGAAGTAAAAAATTAAAGCACATGCTAAAAAATCCCACTATTTTTTCTTACCAGACAAAAGCATCGCTATTCATGACAACATCGTCATAAATCAAATGAGCATCGCTCTAGTGAAAATTAGTGTTTGGTGTAGCCACGGTAGGAGGGTCCTCAAAGAGAACAACTTGAACCGTGCAGCAAGAGTCACACAACAAAATCGACAAGGAATATGGAGGAAAATGCAGATTCAAACATTCTTATTATCAAAAATCTCAATTCTGGACAATCAACAACATCACGGGCTTCTGGTCTGACTCCTGAGGCACGATGCTATATGCTCATAATGCAATATTCCCTATATGCTCCTTGTCACGGTGGAAATAATGCATATCAAATCATATTCTAACTACTTTGCTTTCTAATGATCCAATTTTAATGATTTATATCACATCTTGAGATCTAGGAATCATCGTGTCGACCAAAATTATTACAATCTCGATGTGAAGAAAATGTAATGTGCACATGAATAAAATTAGGCCTCAAATTTGAATTCTTGGTGAATGCATAGGATGAGTGTGGACCTATAATTAAGGCCAGGGACACTCCATGAAATAATTAAAATCACATCGACAAGATCTGCAAGTCACGAGAAAGATCCATGAGTGATCAAACTAGCCATTAGCTTAGAAAATTATTCTGGTGCCGGTTCAAGAAGTTGCCACTAAATCCGGAAGCGATAAATTTCTAGGAAAAAGATCCAATTGCACTCAAATCTTGGAATAAGGAAAATGAACATGTCCACAATGTAAACATAGATCCATAGGTTCTAGTAAGAAAATATGATGATACGCTAAATCTGCCAACTTGAATTGAGTAAGAATTGAACAAGAACAAACTGAAAGAAAATATTTTTGGTTGATGCAAGATTGCCAAGAACCAAGGATGCTCCTGCATCAAACATTCGGGGTTGATTAAAAAGCGAGTCCCTCACTTTGCTGGGGCTAAAGGAAAACCAAAACAATCTACCTCAGCTTGAGAAATCCAAGAGGAATCCTCCATTGGTTTTCCTTTCCACTTCACAAGATATTCTTTGTATTGTCTTCCTTGGGTTTTTCGCCCATCTCTGATATCCAGAATCTCTTCTATCTCATCTGATTGTTGTTTAGGAAATTGATTCTCCAATTTTTATTTACTGTCTTCACTGAGTTCTGCTTCATGGTATTGATGTAGATTTGCAATGTTGAATATAGGTGATATACCCATGTCATCTAGCATCTCCACTTCATATGCATTTCTTGATTCAAATTTCTTCAAAATCTTACAAATTCCAAACTTCCTCATCTTGGGCTTATTGTATGTGCCAACTGGGAATCTCTCCTTCCTCAAATATACCATCACTTCATCTCCAACTTCGAATTCCTTGTCTCCTCTTTTCATCTACTCATTCCTTATACTTCCAGTTCATGTCTTCCAATTACTGCTTCACTTGAGTATGCACTGTCTTCATATATTTTGCAAATTCTTCTGCTTCTGCACTTCTTTTATCTTCCTTATTGATGTCTCACAACTCTGATATACCTCTAGGATGAACTCCAGTAACAATCTCAAAAGGTGTCCTTCTGGTACTCATGTTTACTGAATTATTGTATGCAAACTCTTCTTGTGCAAGAACTAAATCCCAATTTTCGGTCTTCTCTCCAACCAAGCATCTCAACAAATTCCCCAAACTCCTGTTTACTACCTCTGCCAATCCATCAATATGTGGGTGAAAAGTAGAACTAAAATTCAAATCTATCTTTAGCTTCTTCCAAAGTTTCCTATAAAATTAACCAACAAACTTTGTATCTGTCTGAAACAATACTCCTAGGTAATCCATGCAATTTGACCACTTCCTTGAAAAATAAGTCTGCTACATGTACAACATATGTTGTCTTCTTACAAGGTATGAAATGTTCCAT
>VDFB02337394.1:0-12674 GCA_007258455.2 Sequoia sempervirens
CATTACAGGTTTTAACACCTACAATGCACAAAGATCCCGAATAAGGTTAAACACATAGAACTTTAAAATGGATCCTTCGAAACATTTAGGTTCAATGTCTTAAATTGGGAATCACAATATGGGTTAAACAAACAAAACCTGCGCACCGATGAAAGAGGCTAGGGTTGGTTTCAAACAATGAATAATATACAAAGCAAACATAAAACAAAGGATGCAAATGCGATAGAACTGAACCCTAAAAAATTAAACATAACCAAAACAAAACAAACATATACAAAAAAATAAAACATAAAAACCCTAAAAGAAAACAAAAGATAAAATAGCATACCAAGAGGGAAAAGGTGGTGATGGAAAGAACTTGATCAAACCCTAGCTCGAGATGTTGAAAAATCAGCACAAAAGTTGCACACAATCAAACTCACAGGCCTCAAATGAACTCGTAAAGATAAAGATAAACAAACAAGCAAATAAATGAGAAACAAAAGAGTTAAAACCAATTTAAAAGTCATTAAAATTAGCAATAAATGCAAACTCGTCTGAGGCCGAAATTGAAGGGGCGGGAAAATTTGATGCTGACACAAATTAAAATATGAAAGACAAAATGCAAGGTTGCTAAAAATCAATGACCTTGCAATTTTAATTTTTGTATTCTAACTTGCAAGAGTGCTGAAATTCAGCACTCTTGCAAGTGTAAAAAAAATTATAACTCCCAACAACTAAATTTTCACAACTTGCACCAAAAGGTGAAATTCAACGAAATGACAAAGGGTTACACTAAGAATGATTTTTTTAGGTTGGGGGACCATGCACAAGGACCAATTCAATTTGCCTCATTTTGCATGCTTAGAGTGTGTGAGCTACAAAATAGGCAAGTTTTGTAGGGGCTATCCCACAAATTGAGCACAACTAAATTTGAGGATAACAACTAGCTCTAGATAGGGAGCTTCCTTCTATCACTCTTTGAAATGATCGAAGGAAGAAGAATTCCAGTCACTAAGTGCCTTCATCTATCCATTGGGTGTAGAGTCAGGCGACAAAACAAAAAGACTCAAAAGAAAATGATGCAAAGACTATACAAGTATTTACAAAACTCATTTGTAGCCTCACAAAGTGAATTGCTTCAAATGTTGTTTGCTATGTGGTAGAAAAAATGGAGTGCCATCATGGTATGCAAGCAAGAAAATATTTTCACCATGTAAAGTTGGTGAATCTTGAAAGGTCCTCTCCATAGTGACTCAAACTTTATGTGCATACCTTTGGGCTCTCTTCTCTTGTCCCACAAGAGAACTAGATATCCAACTTAGAAATCTTGAGACTTTGTTTTATTGTCAAAAAGCTTCTTGACTTGATCTTGGTGTTTTGCGATATGGTCCACCACTTGAACATGCTTCTCCTCCAGTTCGATGAGGTACATGATACACTTGTCGACAAAATTAACAAATATCTCATCTTCTATGGCCTTATCCAAATTTAGTGTGGGCAATTCCAAGGTGATTGGAATATTTAATTTCAACCCATACAAGAGTTGGAATGGTGACATACCTATTGCCCATTTTGGGGTAATTCTATCAACCCATAAAGCATCATACAATGCCTTGTACCATGATCTCTAGTTCTCATCAACTAACTTTCAAATGATAGTGACCAAGTTCTTATTGCTTTATTCTACTTGACCATTACCTTGAGGGTAATAAATTTAAGAATGTGACAATGTGATTCTATGCTCAAAATAGAACTATGTGATCTCACCTAATGAGAGAATTACCTACTATAATTTTTTTTGAAACACAGAACTAGGAAATATATTTTCTTTGAGGAAATTGCACACTACCTCTGAAGTAGCATGCTTCACTGGGATAGCCTCCACCCACTTGGTGAAGTAATCAATAGCTATGAGGACACAAAAATGTCCTCCACTTAATGGTGGATTCATAGCGCCAATGAATTCAATGCTCCATTGTTAGAAGGGTTCCTCTATGATGACCAACTTAAGAGGAAGAGCAACCAACTTAGGCTTCCCTACAAACTGTTGGCATAGTTCAGAATAATGTACCTAATTATACACGTCCTGAAACAATATAGGCCAATAGTATTTATCTTGCAAGGTTTTGTGAGCTATCACTGATGTAGAAAAATTTATGCCATATGCCAAGTTTTGGAAAGACTACAACAACTTACTTTGTTGTGCCCTGTCAACATAATGCAGAAAAGTACCATCAAGAGCCCTCTTATACAAACCATTGTCCCATAAGAAAAAATTTGTAGTCTTGAGCTTTAGCGTCCTTTTCTCTTTATATGTCAGATTCTCCGGACATTCTCCATATGTTAGAAAGTAAGCGATATTGGAATACCACTCATTAGTTGTACCAATGAATAAGACAATAGGAATATCTTTGGTGCTTACCTCTTCATGATTTGAAACTTTCTCAGGCTTGTTGTTAGCAATGAGCTAACACAAACCTTCCCCACACACTAATTTGATGGGCTTTATCTCCATGTCATGCTCTTGAATTTTGGCAATCTAGTTGCCTCTTTTTGTACCAAATTCCTGCTATGTCAAGATTTACTTGACTATAGAATTTGACACTAGTGCAATGACATGAGAGTTAAGTATGTAGTACTGAAAGTGCTTCATTGCCTTAACCACGACGAATGCATGTTTTTCCATTTGAGAGTACTTCAAATCATAAGCCTTCAATGGACAACTCATGAATGCAATAGGGGACTCAAACCTCTCACTATTTTGTTGCACCAAAATGATTGAAAGTGTATGCTTAGAAGCATAATTATACATAATGAAATCTTTAGTGTAATCTGGGTAGACCAACACTAGTGCATGTGTAATAGCTTCTTTCATATCATTAAACACAACTTTACCTTTTGTAGACCAATGAAAAGTGGAATTTCTCTTAATCATATCCATGATATGACATGTCTTTTCCATGAAGTTAGGAACAAACCTTCATAGGAAATTCACTTTTCCAAAGAAAGAGTAAACTGCTTTCTTACTCACAGGCAGAGTAAGAGCTTGAATGGATTTGACACATTCAGGATCAATCTTGATACCCTCCTTGGACATGATGTGACCAAGAAGTTTTCCTTTGGTAACCCTAAAAAATTTCTTGGGATTAAGAGATATTCCATGTTGTTCGCACCTCTCGAAGACTTGTTGTAAATGATAAAAATGTTCTTGACGTTTCTTGGAGAAGATTGTTAAATCATCAAGATAAACAACAATAAACTTACCCATAACATCACAGAAAGCTAACTCCATTGCTCGTTAAAATGTGGCATCGATGTTGATGAGACCAAATGACATTCTATGGTAGGAAAAAGTACCCCATGGCATGGTGAAGGCAGTCTTATGTTGGCCTTCCTTGCTGACTTCCAATTGATTGTATCCCGAAAATCCATCCAACATAGATAGCATCTTGGATCCAGTTGTTGTTTACAAGACTTGATCCATTACCAGTAGAGGGTAATATTCCTTCAACGATGACTAGTTCAAATTTTTGAAATCCACACATCTTTGAATTTTCCTCTTCTTCTTACAAATCAAAACGATATTCGCTATCCACATTGAATGGCGAATAGGAAATATAATCCTTGCATTGAGCGTCTTTTGAATTTCTAAAAGAATGGTACTAGAAATCTTCGGGTTGTACTACCTCTGCTTTTTTTTATGAGGCAAAGACCCTACCTTTAGTGGAATTTCATGTTGTACCTCTTTTGGTCGGAAAGACTTTAAGTCTTCATAAGAATAGGCAAGCACATCAATGTATTGCCACAATAATTCAACAAACTTATCTTTCTCCTCTAGACTATAACACTTACCAATATTCACCATCTTAGGATTTTCTTTGGTTCCCAAGTTGATTTGATCAACTTCATTTGATGAATCAGAACCAGAATGTTGTTTCTTTTTAACATAATGGTCATGTTTGTAAAAAATTCTCTCAAGAGATACTAACCCTTTGGGAATCTTGTTCCTTTTGGGCTGCAATACTTCTTCACCAATATCAGGAGCAATCTTTGAAAGTGACTCTCGAGGTGGAGAGTCACTACCTTTAAAGTATAGCTCATTGAAATTTTTGGCCTTCTCAAGAAATGCTACGATCTAATGATCATCATTAAAAATTTGTTGATTGTCTGAATTATTTGGAACTTTGGGCTGAAAAACTAACTCAATAGTGTAGGTAGAACCATGGAAGTCCTTGTGTGGAATCAAGAGCATGGTTGATACTGCCAACAAGTTAGCTCCATTGTTGTACTCTCTTGGGACTATAGAAATGTTAAAATCTTCAAAATCTTCTATATTGTCCCAAACTAAGTTATGGTAATGCCTTAGTCATACATTCTTGGTTTGATACAAGTTTATCACTTGAAAAACTACTAGTTCACCATCACCTTGAGCATGTAGATTTATTATCTCTTTTTACACGCAACTTCCATACCTAACAACAATGCTTCATACTTTGTAGTATTGTTAGTGTTATCAAACTATAGTTTAAAATAAAAAGGAAATAATTTTCCTTGAAGAGAAATAAAAGCAATTCCCATTCCTAATATTGTGGAAGAAAAACTACCATCAAATTCAATTATCCAAACGTCATTTGGATCCCCTAGACTAGCAGTTTCAAAATCTGAAACTTCTTCATCAGATGTAGTTTCACCATTTGAAAAAGACATATCATCCAAAAACGATTATTTTTCTAAAGATAATTATTTTTTCTAAAGGTGAGTCTTTCTCTGAAATAGATGAGACATCAGTTTCTGACTCGTTGCTCAAATTTTTATTTAAAGACTCAACATGTTCATCTGTCTGCAAATAGTATGTACCCATACCTGAAGGCACAAAAATGATTTGAGCTCTTGGGTCATCTGACTTGGTCACAGAAAATTCAGCTTCCCTTCGTGAAGTAATCCTTTTTCATAACACCCTTGACGGGTATTTAGGCTTTAGAAATATCCATATTCAACTCACCTCCTACATCCTTGCAAAATTTATGCCCTAGCAATATTGCATAGGATGCGAGAATGTCAGCCACCAAGATAGTCATCTTGATTTTCTTGTCTGAGAATGCAGCAAAGGAAAATTTCTCATCCTTGATTTGTTCGATCAAAGGAACTTTTTTATTTTCCATTAAAAAGCAAAGAACAAAAGTTTTTGTAAGATTAAGACCCAAAGTAGTAGCCACTTTCGTGGGCATAACATTATCAGAGGCACCAAAGTCAATTATACAGTTGCTCAACTTATAACTATTTACTAACAATGAGATATACAACATGTCTATCCTCCTAGGAATGAATGATGGAGTAGAAACCAAGTTGCTTTGTGAAGGTGTAGGTTTGGAAACAAATGGGATGTCATGAGAGGAATCATAGCTTGGATAGGTTCCCTTGTCTTTGACAAAATTAATAAGTATGTCAAATTGGTCAGGATTAGCTTTTAGATATTTATCCTCAGACATCTAAATCTTAGTCTTCTTTGCATGGTCAATTATATCAAATTCTTGGAAAGAACTCATCAAAGAAGATGGGGTACCCTCATTGGTAGGTTTAGAAAATGAAACACTAGTCTTTGGAACTAGAGTATTGGCCTTAGGCGATGAAGAAGATACAAGAGGATGAATGGTACATACTTTCTTTGTTGTTGTTGTATCTTTCATTTATATTGGCAAAGGAGTTCCCCTTTTGGCAATAGTCATTGGTGGTCATGATCTATCCTTTGCTTTCATCGCATCAGCTTGAGGTTGATCATTTTGATTTTGTTGCGAATGGGTGAACACAAAATAAGCATCAATCACAAGATCCTCTTCATCAGATTCTTCTTTATATTACAAAAAGCCAATATTTGAGTCACCAGTCGGATCTATTTCCTCCTCTTGGAATAGATTGGTATTTTCTTCAGCAGGATATTTCATCTATGCAATCCTCTTGATCAGCTTCATAATAACCCATTATTGCATTTGTGGGTGGAGATTCAAGAGCAAGTCTTCCTTGCGGTGCAGGAAGTCTAAACTGGTTTTTGACACCATTATCAAAATAGTTGGAAGAATTTGGAAAGGTTCTCCTTGGAACATCCTTGTATGGAGAATTAGATGGACCTTGAGAAACTTGTTTCTTCAATGCTAGCAATTCATTTGCTAGTCTTTGTACCATAGGATCGGTGCTTGTGTTTGTAGATGAAGATGTAGATGCTTTTCCTTTATTTGTATTTGATTCTTTTCTTATTTTATTGGCAAGAATAAAATCATCTTCAAAACTAGTAGCCAACTACTGAGCTACTTTAAGATCAATTGGAACTGCCCTCCACAACAAGAAACTTACCTTTGGTAGTTGTGTGTTTTAATGAAGAAATATTTAAAATTGTGAGGCATTGGCTTGGCCTTAGTTGGAATCCTTGTTACAAAATTATTATTTTTTTCCATGAACTCACACATGGGTTTGTGTGCTTCTTTTCTCATAGTTGTAAGTTGTGCCAACAAGGCATGTGTATCTTCTACAGGATTGAAACGTTCTTTAAATTTGGTATAAAGGGTAGCCCAATTTGTAATAGTACCAGGAGCAAGAGTGTAAAACCATTCCGTTGCTACTCATTGTAAGGTCTCAATGAATAAACTTATAGAATTGTCTTCGTGTTCAACACCAAGAACACCATACACAATATAAAAATCAACAATATGTTTTCCAAGGTGTTGCTTATCATCACCATAGAATTTATGGATGTTCTTGCACGAAACGCAAGGAAGTTCATGTAAAGGGGCTGCCAAATTTAAAGGACCAAAGGCATTATCCCAAGGACTTGGTGGTGATGGAGCTGCCATAATGCTTTTGAACAACAGTCGCTTGAATTGGTGTGATAGGTAAAACTCTCTAAAAATTTGAAGATTTGATTGGAAACAATGATCTGATCCTTCAAGGAGGATAACTTCTTGTGTGTTGTAATGGCGAAATTATCCATGGAGGGAAAGGAAAAATATTATGTGTATGAAACAACTCAAAAAAATGATCAATCTGACCTTGCGCCCTTTGATTGTGAGTATATCTCCTGGCTGCCACAGTGTAGCCTTTGAAACAAAAATAAAATTAGCAACAAAAAGATATTTATAGACTTACAATGAGACACTAGAATACTTGTATACTTCAACCAAAAGTGTGAGGATATGATTGCATGCTCGTATCCTCAACGAAGTCGCCAAAAAACTATTGGTGAATATTTTGTAATTCCTTTACAAATTACAAAATAGTGATTTCAGCCACAACTATGATGATAATGTCCTTTCCTCTCAGAAAGGGGATGCTCCCTTATTATTTCTTTTTGGAACCAAGAGTAAACTATGCTAAATGAAACTTATTTACACTAGCTTTAACCATGTGGGGTGTGTTACATTCACCATTTTCTCTTCTTTCAGAAAAATACGTTTACAATGTTCCATGGTAATATTCTGCAATGCTCTACACCTGTAAATATCTACTTAAGAAGTAATCACCAATATTCTTTATTAAACATAAGAGTATTCAAAGAGTAGCATTACAAATAAACTATAAGTAAATGGAAGACACACAAAAGCACAAATTCTTCTTGTTGCCCTCTATGATATTTTCGAAGTAAAAATTGATGTATGTTGTAGCACAAAGTCTATCAACCCATTTCACCAATAGATTTACACACAAAGTCAATAACTCCAAGCTCAAAGTCTTGATAATCCTCACTAAGAAATACTTACATCACACAATTTCAAGTAATCAATATAACTCAAAGTTTATATATTCTATCTTAAACTTCCTTTCAATCATACGAAATAATTACCACTTATCCAATTAAAAATAGGAGAAATCAACAAGAACAACGTAAGAACATTCTCACTCATACAAACTTGATTCAAAATAAAGGTTGAAATCAAAATTCACATCCTTTTATTAACTGAATATGAACTTGCAATTTGAACACAAAGTTTCAAAGTTGAGTCACAATTTGGGCAGCACTTTGTTGCATAAGATTAAAGGTACTAAATACAAAAGAACTCCCTCATATATATAAAGGAGAGCTGAGAGTTAATCTAGGAAAAGAAATAACTACTTTGACTTATTCAAACAGAAGAGTCCAATTTTATTTGGGACTTCTCTATTTTTACATGTAATTTCAATTTTGAAAAAGACATGTAAATTGTTTGAAACTAATTACAAAAATCATTAAAATGATAAAAAATAAACTAAGGAAAAATCAGCCTTCTCTAACATCCTTCATTAGGAAATCATCATACTTCTTCATGATGGCATGAACTTGATCTTTATCTGGGCATGAAGTATGTTTGAAAATGGAAAGGACTCTTAGGATTGACTCCTTTAGTGTATCACAAGATTCATCATACCTTCCTAAAAATAATTTTGAGTTGTCCAAGGTCAACTGAATGTCTAGAAACTTATCCATTGAAGCCACTGAAAAGGCTTGATCTTCAAACTCTTTTTGGATCATACTAGTAAATTCGTGGACAACTATTTTTGAAGAGAGGACCTTATCATTACTATCACACAATTTACAAGGAAGCTCTTCAACCCTGTTGATAAGGTTCAAATTGTTGTCCTAGCTGACTTCCTGAGCACTTTCCAAATCATCAATCAAATCTTTGAGGACATTCACCTTATGTATCATAGTCTCCTTCACCTCTACATACATATCTTGATTTAGAATTATTCCAGTTTCCACCAACATATCCAGTTTGAGCTCCTTTAGTTTCACCCAATCCTGCAATTTTTTTTCCATATCTTCCTTTTCATGAACAAAAGCATTAATAGTTTCATCTAACTCTGATTTTATGGCTTCCATCCTTTTCATTTTCTTCATTGAAGATACCAAGAGTTCAAAACCTTGTGCAACCATCCGATCCAGGAATTCACCAACCACTCTAGCCCTTGTGTGCACCTTCTCCACCTTTTGAATCATAAGGTCCTCAATACTGATAGCCACTGGTTCAACAGACTCAAAATTTTGGGTAATCTTTCATAGTACAATTGTTAGTTGTTCTCTCTTTTCTTTGTACTGATCCTTCACCTTGTTAACTGTATCAAATTTCTCAAAAATAGTGTTCAATGTTGATTGGGCATATGCTTTTTTAGTCTCATCTGTGATATTCCTCAATTCAACTCTTGTCACATAATAGTTTGAGATATCCACCTCTTCCTATGTTTTATCTTGAGGGAGTTGTGCCACCTCTACATACCTGTTACCCTCTTTGTCGAACAACCTTGAGAGAGTCTTCACCTTCTTATTGGTTCTTGTTTTTGCAGATGCAAGTTGCACAAAGTCGAACTCATTTGGGGAGATGGCTTCTTTTCTCCTCTTTGGTGTTTGTGATGAGAGCCAAGGTGGGAGTAGTGAGCTCTCTCCCATATTTGCAACCATTGTTTGAGATGTTGTCACTATACTCACAAAAGTAGTTGTTACAATAGGACGAGTGTCAGTTAAACCAACACTAGGAATCTCAACATTCAACACTTGAATAGACTTAGTCATGAATTGTTCTAATTCAGAATGAGATGCAATGTCAAAAGACAGAGAAGAAAAGCTCGACAAAGAAATTGGAGATCCTAACACATTATCCAAACCATGTTTGGGACTTTCAAAAACAAAGCTTGAAGGGGATGAATGTATGGTTTAGATTGATATTGAGGGGGGAATATGAACATGATGTAGATCAGGGAGGAAAACCTTCAAACACTCTTTCAACCATTAAACTCTCATCTTGGTGTTCAACTCACCATTCACTTGCAATTCCTTGTAGCATTCCAACTGATGGAAACTATGCATATCTTTTAGAAGACTCCTCAAACCCACAAGAGGATTTGCATTTCAGACACCCATTATGTCATATTTCAACATATCTTAAAATCTCATAGGGGACCATCAACCCTAAATTCCTGTTGCTATACTGCCCCAAGGCGAAATTAGGTCACTTTTACAAAGCAACACCAACAGACTCTCTTCTAATCCCAAACCTCTATTGCAGGGTCACAACCAAACTACAAAACCTCTAAATCAACAACTTTTGACAAAAGAAGTGCCCACTAACTCACAATATTTCAAACCCTTATATTAGGCCTATTTAGGTTTGCACAATGAGGGTTTATTATTTATATGTTCTCCAAACCTTTTCTCACCTTGTCAACACTTCTAACACACCACAATAGACCTGCACATGCTATACAAACTATCGCCCAACCTTTGTCAATGCATTTTCACCTATGTTACACGGGGACGCATCCCCCCCAAACCCTACGTCCCCATCCCCTGTGGCATTTCGAGGATAGGGGGATGGTAGGAGACATTCCACAGGCGTCTCCCTTGATTTTCAAAAACTAGGAAACGACAAGAAACATGTCCCCAAAAAAGGAGATGATTGGAAAATAAAAGGAGATGCCTAGGCATCCCCGAAACGGCCAAGGGACGGCTATGAGTCCCCCAACCATATCAGGGAGGCCCAGGCATCCCCTTTTCATCAAAGTAAAAAATGTTTTTATTTTTGGAAAATTAAATAAAAATTGCTTGATAAATATTAAATATTTCATTATATTTGATAAAACATTTAATTTTAAAACAAACTATTTAATTTTATTATCGAATTAAATAAAAATTGCTTGATAAATATTAAATATTTCATCATATTTGATAAAACATTTAATTTTTAAACAAACTATTTAATTTTATTGTCAAATTAAATAAAAATTGCTTGATAATTGATAAATATTAAATGTTCCATCAAATATTAAATATTAAATAATATTTTTTCTATAAATATTTGATAAAAATGTTTTATCCCCATTCGAATGGCATTGACTAAATAACAAAATATTATTATATTTACTTTAGTCTTTCAACCTAAAATTGAAATGAAGACTTTTAACTTTTAAGTTTTAATACATTTTTTTTTACTTTGCAATGCACACATGGGTAGGGTAAACATGCAAAAACAACCAGCATAAAATATCGTTGTTATACTCTTTATCTATGCACATATTGTCATATTGATATTGTTCCACATATTTGATATATCAAATTTCTCTCTCTCTCTCTCTCTCTCTCTCTCTCTATATATATATATATATATATATAATATATTTTTAAAATTTTGTATATATATATATATTGAAAAATTCCTATATCGTTGTCCCCCCATCGTCCCCCCGTCATCCCCAAAAATCTGCCCTTGGACTGCCGTCCCCAAAAAGCGTTCCCTGTTGTCCCCCCATCCCCATCCCTGAAACGTCGTGGAACATAGATTTTCACAAAACTCCAACACTTATCCACCATTTTCAAGCCAAAACTCATACAAATACACCTAGGGCAGCAATCAAATTCCATCAAAACACCTTCCCTGCTCTTATAACCCATTCTAACACCTAAAACCACCCTAATGCACCCATTCCACAAAATTACAAGTTATTCTACTAGTGGAATGGGTGATTAATTCATTTTTGTTCACCTTCAAACCCTAAAACAAGGTTTTCAAACTCGCCTACAGAAAAAATGCTTGTAAAATTATTCAATCTCAATGAAATCCACCCAAATCACAACCAAAATGAAGCTAAGACATGCCTCTATCTAATTCAAGAGCTTTTAGAACAATACCCCACTGTGTACGGAAACGTACAGTTATCTATAGCAGCAAATTACCAGAAATTACAGAGAAAACAATGGTGTTTTTATTGTTTCAACTTCACAAATCAACATTCCAACCCCGCCTCAAGTCTTTCAAGGCCTTTTTAAACTTGACACACCAAAAACTAACAAATCCAACTAACTCAACTATCTTTTGAACTTACTTGATTGTTGAGATTCCTCTTTTGCATTTTTTTGACTTTTTACAACATTGCATTTTTGACAATTATTGACAACCTTTGCAATAATGAACCCAACATGACTCAATTACATCAAGAATGGTCTATTATGACCTTATTGAATGACAAATGACTAAAAACACCTTAAACCAACCTAAAGACCTTATTTACACAAAATGAACTAACATGGTGCCCTTGCACCATACACCCGGCCTAAAAAAGATCTCAAGTCCCTTGAAGACCGTATTTCATCATCACCTTAGTTGCCTTACCCTGTCCTTTATCATCCTCCTACAATGGTGTTAGTGTAAAAGTGGTTCCATCCTTCTCAATAGCATACGTATTGTGTCTACCATCATAAATTGCATGTCTATCAAACTGCCATGGTCTTCCAAGTAACAAATGGCAACAATCCATGGGTAACACATCACAAAGAATCTTGTCCTTATATCCACCAATGTTAAACTCAACCAAAGCTTGTTCATTCACCAAAATAGATTAATCATCATTCAACCAAGACACTTTGTAGGGTGTCTCATTAGGTATCTTTTCTAATTTTAGTTTATCAACCATTTCTATTGACACCATATTATCAGTACTTCCAGAGTCTACAACTTTACATACCTTTCCATTGCATTTGCAAGCTTTCATAAATAGTGTTCCCCTTTGTGTTGATTCTTTCTCCTTGAATGCTTGGAGTAGAGTTCTCACCATCAAAATTTCCCCAACTTTTGGAGCAGCAAGTTGATTAGGAGAATGAACGCTTTCACCATCATCCTCTTGCACCAATTGAACTCTATTATCACCACCACTTGAAGTAGAACCTTGTCTCTCTG